>JAQQAE010018548.1:0-11168 GCA_029823295.1 Pseudamia nigra
ATATGGGAGTTTGTCGTGGGTCCAGAACGGATTAATTGGTTTTACATGTATTTTTATGGAAAAAGTCGCATCGGACAGCAACTGATTCGGATAAAGGCCGTGACGCCGGAACGGATTGTCGTCTTAATCCGAGGCACCACTGTCTTCCCCACTTGGGAATATAATGGAACTGGGGTTTGCACCAACTAGTCTTAACACAAGTGACAATTTCTGATCAGACCAGTCTGAAAATTGACATGGTTACATGGTGCATAGGATTCTATTTGGGCTCCTGTTCTGATAGCAGAATATCGGGGCCCATAAAAACACAGATAGTGTGTTACTGAGAAAAAATACAAATACATTGATTGCACTGTTTGTCAAATTCCAAATGTCACGAGGTGTTTTTGCATAATCAAAAAATAATTATGAAAATACCAACATTTGCAAACTTTTGTAAGAGCTCTTTTGACATCTTTTGCAAAGTAGAAAATGTGCATAAAAGGCACAGAAACAAAAATGACCAAATCAAGTAGTGAAAGTGAACACACGTTGTTTACAGTGCCTCCCAGACATAGCAATAAAATGTAGAGACATGGCTGGTACTTCTGTCCTGGACTGATGAGGACATGAAATTATTCCCAAAGATGTCTCATCCTTAGGAAAACAAAACATCCTACTCCTTCTCTGTTTGAGTCATGTGTAACAGCCTAAAACGTCACCTTCTGATGACATGACACAGTCTATTCACTCCAAATGACATTCTGTTTTTGGTGATGTTGGAAAAGTTTGCTTCTGATTCTCTGCATTTTATGGAACCCGAATAACGCCTCTCGCCATTTACAACACCACACAAAACGAAGAGTGTGAAAGAAATCACAGCTATTCTGAAGTGTTAACTAGTGTTTATCCTGGGACAGTGGTGTATCCTGACATGATGCATCTAACACCCCAAGAGCAGAAATATGGGTGGGGTGACTACTGGGTGTGTACTGGTGATACATTCTACTGGGAAAAAAAAGGACTGGAGAAAGCTAAAACCACTAAAATCAAAACTGTCTTTACTGTCCATGCTGGAGTCATGACTCACCCCCTCCTCTCCCAAACCACAGCATACAGTGTGACTTCACTTAATGCAGTGTGTGTAAAGTAAAAACCGATAAGAATAATACAGTGGCTACATATGGCACCCTTTCCCAGAAATGAACAAGAATTGGTTGATGAAGATCACGACTGTGCCACATGTGGCTCATTATCGAAAGTCAGGCAAGAATTGTTAAACTCCAGTGTGCGCTTAGATTAAGGCTTTGAAGGAGGAAAGAGAAAATGCTTTCTAATCAAGGCACGAAAAAACACAACCCACAATGCTCAAAGTCAAAGACAACCATTTCCAACCCAAAGAGGCCAGATGGTTTTTGTTTGTCTTCTGCAAACCAAACTAAAAGAATGATGATAACCCAGTTTGTATTTGTTTGTTTTCTGCATAAAAACATCCTCTGGGGATTCTTTAAGAGATATTTTCTAGCTTTAATAAATGAAACTCAGCTCTGGAAACAGACGGTAAAGCCAATTTTCCCTTTTTTTTCCTGTGTTGGATGCAGTCATGATAAACGTACAAAGACTTTACCCAGGATTTGCTCTGGAGCCTGGAGTTTGGCTCTGGTCCACGTTGTAATTGCTTCACTATGTCGCACACTTGACTGTGCCATGTCAAAAACTGAGATAGCATATGGAACACACTCTCATATTCGTATGTCTTATTTTAGCCTGCAAAACATCAGGATTTGATGAAATCCCACTGTTATCATCACTGTTGTAGTCTGAGTAAGAAATACTTAACTGACAGTCTCTTCAATTTGTTCCCCGAATGTTTCATTTTGTGTGTAGATGGAAGCTCTCGAGCAGTCGTTCAGTCTAGACGAGGGCTCAATGACAGAGTACGACGGCACAGAAGAAAGGCTCAGGGTTCTTCAGTGTGGGTCAACAAACGTAGATATGCTATAATACACTAGAGAGTTTATACCTGCAGTGTTTAAATTCGCTCTATTATTTAACAAACATTGACCTGAAACAGGATTAAAGGGCTATCCCAAAAACGGGCTCCAAAATGTGCTGCACAGAACGTCAACCGTGACCATCCCCTGCTTTCCACTGTGTAATATGCTGTTTATAATATTCCACTGTGTAATATTCCACTATGCAGTATGCTGTTGGCAAAGGATCATCTATTTCAGTGTAAGACTGAAAAAATAACATTAATCCTTTAATATAAAAATTCAGCACATTTCCATCCAGTACCAGTCACCCAGTGTTCACCCTTTGCTCACTCATGTATCTCGATTCACAGATGCATTACTTCATGAGTTAATTTGTGTTATTTCTTTCCATCTTAATAAGCTTCAGACCAGTGGTTCCCAAACTTTTTACTGGTGACAAATTATAATGGCCCATCTTGACCATTTTAACTGCTATTTCATAATATGACAAGGCATACATTATTACCTGTCAGTAAATGAGCCATTTTGAGGAGATGGAGCCCAAATAAATCACAGTTTTGTTTAATGTTTGTGCTTTTTACGATATACAAATACTTAATACTAATACTAATTAACTGCTTTTAGACAAAGGTAATCTCAAAAATCTCCAAAATAATTCTTGCTCACCTGAAATGAAAATGTGCCTTGCGGCCCAAAAATATTTTCCCGTGACCTGCCTGTTTGTCCCGACCAGGTGTTTGGGAATCGCTGCTTTAGACCATCAGTTTTCTCGTGCAGAGGAACAGTGGGTACAGAGTTAATAGTCATAGTAGTGCCACTACAACGACTGTACAAATCCATATTATTGCAACAAACAGTCAGGTAAAGAAAAAAAGAGACGTGCACAACTAGCTGATTAGTTGGAACATAGTCAGCTACTGTCCTTTTTTAAGAGTCGACTCATTTCGCTTGAGGTAGAAGGAAACTTTTGTTTCACTACGCAGACACGTGGCATTAATGTTTACGGTGCTGTTTCTGTTGGAGTTTGCATAACAGCACGAAGCGAAGCATGGCACGCATGACTACTAATCGACTTTAACTGCCCTGATTAGTCGACCTCAAAAATCACTTGAAATCCCCATCCCTCAAATAGACAGCTCATCGGGACTGCACTTGCGGACACATTCAAAGCTCTTAAGACTTCATTTAAAGTCATTTAAAGTAATCATGAGTGTTTCGTGTCATAATGTGGATTTGTATAATAGTTGTAGTGGCACTAATAGGGCTATTGACTCTGTATCCACCCTTACTCTGCACAAGGCAAAGCAAGGCACTAATCGTACAACTCAGTGCTTTACAAAAGGCATAGAAATACATTAAGAAAATCACAGAATGAAAAAGACATTAATTTGATTAAAAACATACAACAACATAATATAAAAACAAAGTATACATTAATCAAACATGCATTCAAATTCAGAGAGATTAAAGTAGAATAATAAAGAATAAAATGCTCAGATACCTCTTTGTGGAGCTGGACAACTGATTTTCTAAAGCATCCACAAAGACAAGAAATGGCACAAATTCACTCACCTGTGCATTGAACAGAGGTGTGTAGAATAAACAGAAATAGCACCCAAGTAAAAGTATTGTTACTTTATCATTTTAATGATTCAAGTACAAGTAAAAGTACCCATAAACATAAGTATTTGAGTAAGAGTAACTTCATAGCGTGAGATTTATTCTACAGGTTATTTATTAGCAGGTGAAAAAGTGTAAGGTGCACATTAATTGTCATCCATAAAGTGTAATGGAAATAAAAAACATAAATTGTTAAACACTGTATTGTCAAATATCAAGAAACAAGATTTCATGATTTGCTTATTTTGATTATTTTTACTGCTTTTGGCGCTTGTTATGTGTATTGTTGTTCAGTTTTTGGGTTGTTTTGTTCATCTTTTCTGCTCATTTTGTTGCCTTTTTTGGTCAGATGTGTAAATTTTTAATTATGTGATTCTTAAGTTCTTTTTGTTGCTTGTTTTTGTTCATTTTGTTGGTTAGTTTATGTGGTCAGTTTCATTAATTTATTCTGACATTTTTGTTCATTTTGTTGCTTAGTTTGTTTGTTGTGTTTGAATATTTTCTCCATTTTTACGCATTTTGCTGCTTCGCTGGTTTCCACTGTTTAGTGTTGGCACAGTGTAATAATCTGACTACATTTGGAGGCAAGCAAAGTAATAACGATTCATACTCATTGAGTTGTTGCCAAATGTAACTGAGTAGAAACATATTATATTTATCATGAAATGTAACTGAGTAAGAGTAGAAAGTTTTCTGCAAAGCAATAAACCATACATTTATTTATTTTTTAAAAATAAACTCCTTAAGTATGTGAATAGGAGCAAATGTTGAAAATAATAATAATTTTTAAAAAAAGATAATGACAAAACACTAAAGGAAGAGGTGTGTCTAGAGTGTTGACTGGTAGTGTATATAAAATACAAAGTTATTGCTTTCAAATTAAAGAAAACATCTGTCAGCTGTACTGATGACAATACTTCACGACTCAGAACTCTGCTCTTTATTTAATTTAAATGCTCCAAAATTGTGCTTTCAACCCCCATTTTAACAAATGAGGTCCACATTGCTGCAATCAGCTGAGTAGTTTTGGGTTTCACAGAGACCAGGAGGGTTTAATCAGACCCTGAACATGCCTTAACTACGTTTTCAACTACTTGATTGTGTCATTGTCATTGCCGTTTTCATTCGCCTTTTCATTTGCTCCGACCGCCCCGGTGCAGCCTTTAACGGTTCTGGAGCAGTTTCTTCTTGACGTTTGTGTGTTTTGACAGGGTCGCTGAAACACTGTAAGGGTAAATCTGTGTAGTTTAAAGCAAATTCTGAACACAATGTAGCCCAGATGCACGGAAAAGTGTATAACGAGCCAAAGGGAATCGGATGGACGCATCTGGATGGTTTCTATTATTTTCATATGAGGAAGAGTTGAAAGCTGCTGAACAAGTCAAAGGGAATCTTTTGCTTCTTTAAAAAGTTCTCAAAAACTAAGATTTAAAATTTCCAGTATGGCTGGTGTTGTAAAAGCTAACGACTGCTCATCTATTAAATTTGAATGACACCAACGAACGATAAATTCTTTTCATAGACATAGGCATCAATCTACATTACATCACTGCTCACCATCATTAATAAGTTTTAAAAATGCTCTTCTTCTCCTTACTTAACTATTTCTTTCCATAATGTGGATTTGTACAGTAGGACTGTTGACTCTGTAGCCGCCCTTCCTCTGCACAAGTGATGGTCTAAAGCACATTAAGAAGAAATGGCACAAATAATCTCTTCGCAAGGCACAAATGGACATATGGTGAAAAAAGCAACACGGGTGAAGCTGGCAGAAAGAAAAATCAGCAGACTTATATGGTAATAGTGGTCCCTTTTTTCCCCTTTGCACAGGTAATGTTTCTGTTTATGTATTATCGCATCAAAATATGGAACAGTTGAACAGTCGGTGACACGTTTGCTGTTGTGTTTTTTTGCATTAAAGTATTTTTTTGCATTAAAGATTTTTCTGAGTTTTCACTACTTTGACCATTCAAACACAGCAATAAATGTTATTCTATCTTGAAAAAGCGTATGTCCCTGTATCTGTCCATCCAAAAGTCTTTCACACAGCTTTAATGTCAATTTGTTCCTTTTTTGGATTAGACAGGTATGGTTTTCTTTCTGGCAAGGTGTGTTTATGCTAAAAACATCACATGACCAGTTGTTTTGTGTTCCGTTCATTGGAAACTAACAAAAAGCCACATGACGTAAACAGCTGTAAAAATCCTGAGATGCGTATTGTCATTACTTAGACTGGAAATATGATTTATATGATCCATGTTAGAGCTAGCAACATGTTAACACCACGCAATTATTTTATTCCTGTTGTCTATTATTTTGTTCATTTTCAACCACTTTGTTTATTGATTTGTTCATTTAGCTGATGTATATATCAGCTACAGTACACACACAGTACAGTAGTTAATTTCCTTGATTTTCCTCATTTTGTTCAATGTATTGATGATTTTGTTCATTTTTATTTTATTCATTTTTCCTCATTTTTGTTCTATTTGTAGATTATAATATTGGCATTCTCCATTTTTGCTCATTGTTTTCTCTGAGTTTTGGATAATACCCTGATTATTTGTGTGGATTATTTCACTCATTATTTTCTTTTTTTTACGTTTATATGAATTTACTTGACTATTTTCTCCATTTTGTTTAATATTTTGTTCATTTCCCTTCAGTTGATTTACTATTTCAGTCAGTTTTGTGAGTTTTTCTTCGTTATCATATTGATTATTTTACTCAGTTTCTAATTTATTCCATAATTTTGCACCTTTTTGGTCATTTTCTTAGTTTTTGTTCATTATGTAGCTCCTTTTTTCTTTTTTTGGTGAGTTTGTGCGTATTTTGCTCATTTTCATGCATTGTAGTAGGTTACATTTGAGCCACATGTGGCTCTGGAGCTGCAGGTTGCAGACTTCTGACCTAGAGCAACATTCTGTTTATCAGACCCTGAACAGAATAATGCCAAATGTGGACATTTTAATTAGTATAATATTAATAATGTACAGATAGACAGCCACTAACTTGCATATCATACATTAGCCAGGGTCTGTTTGCCACCCTTTGCCCTCACAGCAGTGCAGGTTTTTCCGCTGCCCCTGCAGCCTCTGACTGTGTTTACTGTGCTGTTGAGGTCGCTATAAGGAATGTGTGAACAACACCAAGTAAAGGAGTCTGAATTGACTGCCCAGCTTTAGTCAAACATACCAAGCATGGCCTTGTGTGTGCACTGTCAGTTACATCATGGCTCTAGAAAGTGATACTGTAGTACAGTAGGCATCACCTGAGGCACATTCTGCTGCAGTTGTTTAGTTTGTAAAAATGAACGTCATGTTTTCATTCCATTGCACTCAAGTGACGGCTTTTTTAAAAACACTGATATCCCCATTTTGGAGCCAATTTTTGAATTATGAAAATAATGTATTAAATATGGATGAATATGACTTTAAGTATCCTGCCTGTTCTGTCTCAAACCTGGATTGAACAAAGCAGGCCTGTTGTTTTACAGCTGCTCAGGTGTTGTGTCTATTTCCTGGAACTGCACTGACAATATTTGTTATGTTGGCCTCATTTTTTTCCCTGGTTGTCATGTTTTATATCCCTTTTGGACAAGTTCATTTTATTATTACATCAGGGTAGATGCAGCTCAAGATGCACCAGGGACCTTTCATTTATGTCTATATACCTGGTTTTGCAACGTACTATCAAACGGGCTGTGTTCCTGTCTGTTGCTTTAAATGCCAATGAGCCCCTGCTGATCACACCCTTTTCCTGTCAGTGCCATGGATTCAGTCATGCAGTCTGCATCGCGCATTACCCCAAAATGTTAGGATGACTTTGGCGGATTTGGTGAGCGCTGATGGACCAACTGAGGACTTATATGTAAAGGGCCTGCATTTTTTTTCATTTTTTGAGTGTGAGTTTTGATACTTCAGTAATATTTTTAGAGTGCCCACACCTATTTAAATAAGAGGAAAAGGCATGAGACCTTATTCTCCTCTGACTACATTTACATTTTGACTGCTGCAAGCCCAAGTGCCCAATTTAGATTTATTGCCCAGAACTGTTTAAAATATGTCACATATCAGATTCTGTTACTAACTGTTAATGTTCCTGGACTGACTCACAAGTGCAACAGAACTAACAGGCTGAACCTTCTGTGATCAGGAGCTCATAAATGACAAGTTGTTAAGAGACAAATCATACATCTGTCTACAACCAGAGTTTAATTGAAATCAGCTGCTCTTCCAGCAGGATGATCTCTGTGCCACAGCAACAGAAAGAAAACTGTGTGAGGACCATCTACAACATGCAGCAACAACAAGAGATGGCATAAATAATATTCAATAACTTCATAATGAAGTGTTGTATGGACATGAAAATCACTACATATACTTACTATATACTCATAGCGTAGGAGAAAAGACTTCCCCACACAGTTTTCTTTTCATTGGTCTGCATAATACAAAATAATATAATTGATACTGCTGGGAGAGCGGCTGATTTTAGTGAAACTTCGGTTATATCTTGTTGTCTACTTTACTACGATCTCAGGATTTATCTCTTAACAACTTGCCACTTAAGAGCTATTGATCGTGGTAGGCTGAATGTGTGAGTATCTGTCCTAGGGCTGGCGCACACTGTGCAATTTTAGAAACATGTAAACACCGTTTACCGTTTTGGCTGCAAATGTACGCGAATCCAATACACACTGTGTTCCGAGGGCTGTACTTGATTGGGCCGCAGTACAGTGTACGAAGGAAATGTTCAAACTCATAGCCAAATCTAATGTGCCCACAGTATATGATATTTCTGTGATGTCTATTGCTTTTGCCTTGATTTCCCTCCTGTTGCTGCACTGGTCCTGGACGGGCACAGTGAAGAGAAAACGCAGAGAAAATACATGTTGATTAGCTGGAATTCAAACATGTTTGAAACACACCCAACGCACAATTTGCAGCTTTGACCACATGGGCTGGTCATAAAACAGTGGAGGATACAAGGCACAATCTGTGGCTGCAATTGTTTGCGAATGCCGGGGGCGGCAGGGCTGCCAGTCGGGTCTGAAATGGCACGGTGTACACCGGCCTTAACTTTACCTCAGTGAGTTTTTACACACAATAAATAAAGTGTCACAATAAATAATTATAAGATCTGACACCTCACAGTCCCTCCACTGATCATCCGTGAAACAGTCTTAAATTTATGAGTGATCTTTGTCAGGACAGAATGATGGCGAATGTCGGCTAAGAATGACATGAAAGCCACATCAATTCCGATTTGACAGTTCTGACTCAGGTCACGTTACAAAACAGTACACCTGTATTCAATTTGAGACCACATATGGAAGTGGCTCAGATTGGATTTAAAATGATGAGGGTCCGTGTGATTTGTTTTGTTCATATTGCCAAGAAAGAGACAGACCTGGGTCACATGCAGGCAAAAACAAAACAAAAAAAAAATTGGATTTGCACCACTTGTGCCTGCAGTGTGAACGTAGCCTTACTTTGAACAAATTTGCTGCTTTCACTCCTATGACTTTAAGAGCTGAATGTTCACTTGCTGCCTAACACACATCCACATTCATGAAGAGCGTCTCCAAACCCTTAAAAGTTTTAAAGGTTGCCGGTTTGAATCCGCAAGTCATTTGGGTTCATTTGTCAGAAATTGTCTCCAACAATCCTGTAGCGGTTTAGAGGAAAGTACTCACTGAGGCCCAGAAGGTTCCCAGTAGACATTAGTGGTCAAACTGGGCCCTTTGACTGTGTGGAGCTATAAACAAATAAGACAACACCTGGGGGTCTGCACACTTCAACACATGACTATGTGAAATGCACACATTGTTAGAACAGTTTCCATTTGTTTTGTTTTTTTATTTGCTATATTTCCTGTAGTTAAACCTACATATGGCAAATGTCCTGGAAAAGCTCAAGCTGTCCTGGAAAATTATTGTTGCTTATTTTGGGGATTCTTTTTTTTTTAATTTTGATGCAATATTGTTAATTTTTGGTAACTTCATTATTTTGATCTTTTTTTTTTGCTCATGTTGTAGATTTTTGTGTTAAATGTTATTTTGTTTACTTTTGTACACTTACTTGATTATTTTATCATATTTTTAGTGACTTTTCAGTTCCCTTAGTTTTATTTTTCCCAAAGAAGCACCTAGCGACAACACAAGATCCAACAATGCAAAATGTACATTCTTGCAATTTTTCAGCTGGTCTTAAAATTTTGATCAGGAGTGTATTAGTGCACGGTATAATAATATGTCTGTCATACTGTAGCAGCTGAAAATCACCTGGAAAATAATTTTAAGAGTGGGAACCCTGATGTTGATGTGGGGAAGCAAAACTTATGCATAGAACTTAAATGATCAAACTCCAAAGCAACTTTCTGATGATTGAGGGCCTTTGCTGTCTGGATCTCTAAAGTGTTTCATCAGGTAAAGGAGATTTCCCATCAGGCTTAGCCCTGAGGTGACTCTCCTCTCACAGTGCCACTCAGGGGAAGCTGCGTATTGGCTAATTTTATCACACAATGCACGCTGTTTGTCAGAGTAGCTGCAGTGACAAATGATTCTTTATGTTGAGGGCTGGTGGTTGTTGCTGAGTAATGCTCCGGCCACTCGCTGCCGTCTCTGGAGCCTTCAGAGGGTTCAGCTGCTCCACCGTCAGCTGTCACCAACCGTGTTCACATTACAGTCATGTGCACGAGATCGAAGATGCGCCGGAAATACAGCTCTGCAGAGACGGAACACTTGATTTGTACAAACTCAGGTGTCCTTGCAGTGTTGTCTGCTATTTTTATTTCTTCTGTGACTCGTGTGGTTTTTTTCATGCTTCAACTTGACCATGAAAAAAACTCTGCAGCTCAAAGGATAGGAGTAAAAAAAAAAAAGGCAAAAATTACAGAATTATCATTTAAATGATAAAAAATGAACCAAGTAATCAGAACAATTTAACCCGAAATTAACCAAATGGGCAACAAAATAAACTAAAATGAACAAAACAACCAACAAAATTTAACAAAGTCAACAAAGTAAGGAAGAAAATGTGCAAAAAAATTGTCAAATTAATCAAATAAATAAGCAATAATGAACAAGGTAACTAGCAAAGGTCAAAAAGTCAACACAATAACGAAGAAATTGTACAAAACTTATCAAATTAATCAACTAAATCAACAATAATGAACAAGTTTAGAGATAAATCACAACATAACACAATATATGAGGCTGTAACAATACTTTTGTACATGAGTACCCTCAGGAATATTTGAGCCCCATGAATCCTGGTATCGTCAGCTTGGAATACTCCTGTGTCATGAGGGGAAAAATCCCATTGGGATAAGTAAGAATAAATGAGTGAAGTTAAGATTAAATAATGTATGGCATCAGAATCACGACTGTATCAAACTAATAAAAGGCCCTGAACTATTTGTCGATCCAAGCTGTGGATCTTTGCTTTATTTCCAAATACCTCCTTAAACAAGCACATAAACTCAGCACTATCATCTGCATGTTTTACCTGCTGTCATCTTAAAGCCATGGCCAGTTCACAGAGAAAAAAAGCCAGGCTGCAATATCTG
>JAQQAE010018549.1:0-11168 GCA_029823295.1 Pseudamia nigra
GTGCTCAATTTGGACATTTTCACTTAAGGGTGTACTCACTTTTGTTGCCAGTGATTTAGACATTAATGGCTGTATTTCGAGTTATTTTGAGGGAACAATAAATTAACACTGTTACATAAGCTGTACACTGACTACTTTTGATTGTGTCAAAGTGTAATTTCTTCAGTATTGTCCCATGAAAAGATATAATTAAATATCTGCAGAAATGTACACATACAGTATCTCAGTGAGATACTGTATGTGTTAAATACTGAAACACTGAGACAGTTGAGAAACTACAGCTGAATGCACATATTTCAAGTGGGCATTTCTCTATATCCTAAAGGTAACTAACAACTTTCTTATTTAAACATAACATTGAAATTTCTTTATATTGCCTTGCTTATGTCATGTTTCCTTTAGTATGTAATGGGTAAGGATGAAGATTTTGTCTGAACATTGGATGGAAAAAGAATTAAGAAAATGAATAAAATAAACACAGTAATGAAGGAAAGTGAACAAAAATGATCGTGAAAACAAAAAAATAAAATGAGTAAAAAAATTTTTTTTTTTAATCAAGAAAAAAATTAACAAAATGGACATTTCACAAACACCGAAGGAGACGAATTCGCCCATCCCCCCTGAAATCTACCCCTAACTGGTATGATAAAACACCTTTATATTAACATTCATTTAACATTACAACACCCAAATAACACCAGACGATCAACAACAAATGACTTTTTAGTTCATTACTTGAATGATTATAACAACAGCTGTTAATAGTATGAACATTTCAGATTGGCAGGTTTATTTTTTGTTAATTTATCGATAATTTTGCCCATTTTCTTGTTTACGTTGGTTCATTTTGTTACTTTTCTATATTACTTTATTCTTTTTTTGAATGTTAGGCGTCTTGAACCGAATCACTGGCTTATTTTACACGAACCGCGAAATGAAACTGACTTATTTTATCTGTATTGTTAAAATGTCAAAACCCTGTCGAGTTCGTCAGCGGTGGGAAGTTCATTGTACAGCGTTCACGTGCGACATTTGGCTACATTCCGCCGATGAAGCAAGTCTTCTGATTGGTTTAGACCAGATTCCTTTTCCGTGTCAACCAATCAGAGTGTTTGTTTTATGTAGTTGGTGGTATGTTGTCTCCTCCCCGACTACAGTTGACAGTCTATGCGGGGCAGGAGGAGGGAGAGGTCCGCTTCGCTGGGTCGGATAAACCAGCAAGCAATAAGTCTGTTAACACTGAAACCGTCAATTTTAACCAGCAAGTACCGACTACTAGGGGCTGGATTAAAATCACCAGTTAACATCTCTGAAGTGGATTTAGCAGCCAGGGCAGGACGTGGACGGCTCTTCAACAGAGTGAGTACTCCAGTGTTTTCGGTGTGGACTGAAGTGGCTTTGTTATCAACAGGTGCTGCAGGAAGGAGCTAACCAGCTAGTTAGCAGCTACCGCTAGCCTGATAACGCTACGAACAACCGGTTTCTGAATAAAGGAGGTTTATGTGAGGGCAGCTACTTATCACGCGATCACTAAATGTTACCACTACATTAAGACTGTTCGTTTTTTTTACTGGAAATATGGCTAATTGGCTTACTTTATAGATCAGCTTATCTGTCAGTTTCATAGTGAAACTGGCTAACCAAAACAGTCACTTCCTCTGTTAGCTGTCACTACGCCTTGTCAAATAAAACTCCGTTGGCAGTAGGTCGATTTAGGCGTGTAGCTGCTACAAATGAGTAGTGATTGGGGTTGTTTTGATATTTCAGTATCTAGCGCATTTTATCACGCCTTTACTGCACTACTTAACCCTCGTGTGGTGTTCGGGTCAAATTGACCCTTTGTCATATATTAGTAAAGAGAAAATGTATCGTGTGGAAAAAAAGAGGAACAAAATTATCACCGAAACTAACAAAATACTTAAATTAAAAACAATAAACAACATTGAAGGCAAAAAGGATGAAAATTAAATTCATACTGAACTAAATAACCAAGAAAATGAGCAAGATAATGAAGAAAATGGAACAAATTGAGGAATAATCATCAATATCACCAAAACTGCACAAAAAGAAGTAAAACTATCCATGAAATGAACAAATGTGAAGGAAAACTGAACAGTCCTGCTGCAAAACCAAAAAATAAGCAACAAAAATCAACCAAAAAATAAGCAAAAAGGAAAAAAAATTCAAGTAAACGAGTAAAAATGAACAACACTATGAAAAAACAGAGCAACACAAGGTTAAAAAAATAAATGAATAAAATAAACCACAAAAATGAACAAATCACCCCCAAAAAAAGCTGAAATCAATCTGTTCTGTGATGTAAAGTTACTCACTACCTCAACTACTTTTATTTATGAGTGCTTTTACTCCAGTACGGATTCTACTCCCTGGCGTTTCCACGCAACACAGCTTCTCTTTACAAATATATGACACATGGTGAATTTGACCCCAACACCACACAAGGGTTAATGAAATACAATGTCTGCATAACATTGGATGTGCACAGATATGGCTACTGAAGTGGCTTCTAATTAACAGTTATGTACATTTGTCTTGCAAGGAAGAAAAGTAAGCCGCAGCTACATTTTAAAGTGGACCGTCACTTTATCTTTTCCCTAAAAAGGGAATGGTATGTGGTTGATAAGATTGCACCAGTAGTTGTGACTTATCACCACCTCAGCTCTGTTGATTGTGTTATTTAGTACACAATCTGCTTTACAGTGGACAGAGCTGTGACTATCAGTAAGTATCACACAGCCACTAACTTTAGCTTTTTTTCCCAGTCACTGATTGAAGGTGAACCACCTCCTGTGTTTCTCAGAGGAAAGATGTTAATGCAGAGGTCATGACCAGATTATCAGAATCAGAAATACGTGATTAATCCACAGAGGAAATTAATTGGTCACACTTGCTCCATGCCAGAATACTATACAAGTTACAGTGAAAAAAGTAACAAAAATATTACGAAGTTAACTCTAGTATAATATAAAATGTAATTGAAATATAAAATAAAATTGAAATGCCCTCTTAGAACAGACCAGTGCCCATTAAACCAAGTACTATGTCCAGTATGCACCGGACACACATTATCAACATAACTACTGTATATATCAGTTGCAGGCATTGACACTGAAATCCCTTAATGATAGTGAAGCTGTCATTTAATTATATCATCACACTTAATTGTCATTTTGCCAGACTTTGTGGTGTGTTTGAGGCAAGCTTAAACGGTCTACTCTTTAAAGCAGCCGTGTGTCGCATAATTGATTGACAGTAGGGATATGAAGCAATGTTTATGTGGGTTGGTCCCCGGTTGCATATTCTGCTTTCACTTTTTTCCGCATATAACAGTGTGGTAGTAAACAGGAATGCTGCTGGCTGGTTAATATGACACACTGAATGTTAACATAAATGTATATCAAAACCCACTGCATTTTTATGGCAAACACAGAGCTAAGTCCCTGATATTGAAGAATGACTTGTGGAAAACAGTAACAAAGCTATTTTAGTAGTGCCTGGTTAATGAGACTCTTGTAAAAGTCAGTGCCCTCACTTACAAGAGGGTGTAACCTTTTTATCTCTCTTCCACAGGATGGCTACTGCAATTCTGGTCAACAAAGCGAGTCCTTTTTCTAGAGTGTCAGAGGAATCTGTGGGGCAGCACTGATTTTTACACTGCAGATCAGAACAATGTGATGCAAAATGAAGGCAAATACTTGTGTTAGGATGGGGTGTACAAGTCATTTACATACAAGAAATTAGAAACACCAACCTGTAGCTTTGTTTGCTGCATCAAAATGGGCTTGAATATTTGGTCTTTCATGGAACTCGCGCTCTAAGTTGGATTCTGGATTCTGTCTATTGCAAGGCCAAATCAACCTGGATACCATTTCATGTACAGATACCTCTATCTCCAGTAATAATTAATTATATTTGTGTATATTACATATTTGTGTAGGTATTAGTAGGAACTTTAACATGTAATAAGTGAAATTTGCTGAAAAAAATTTCAATGGATATTTGGTACAAAATGTGTGTGGTAACCTGGATACCCAAAAGCGATATAATTTTTTTCATGCCATACGCAAAGTCTTATAACGTGCTTTTCCTAATTAAAAATGTCATTAAAATGGGCCTCATATGATTAATGACATGTAGTGACACTTGATTTTGAAGCAAAATGTTGTGAACTTCAGTACTGTTTTTATTCTAAATCAATTCCAGTAACACAGACGTCAACTCACTGGTAACCCGCAGACAATTTTACTGAAAAAAGTTTCAAACCTAGGTAATCAAGGCTAACTATAGTTTATTATTAAAATTTGTTACATAATATGATTAGCTTTTTCACTTTAAAGTTACATTTGACTTTATGAACAACAATTGGCATCTATGGAAACTATGGTTTTTGAGTTAGATGTTTATCTTTCCTTGTTTTGGCCCTATAGCTCTTGGATGAAGTGGTCATTTTTCAGGATATAGTGGTATTTCACACTTGAGAGACAATTGTTCTCTACTTTCATTTTGTTCAGTGGACATAGACCGCATTATTTGCTGTAAGGGTATTTTCATAGTATTTTAAAACTAATTAGACATTTGTGGCACATTTTTTGAATCATTTAGATATGGCTTAGTAGCTAATTGCATGTTTTCTGTTAAGACATTTATTACTGTTTACACCGACGTTAATAATCTGTTATAATTGTGTAACTATGTCCTTAACTATAGATATTACTGTAAATTCTGCTCTGTGGTATTGATGCTATTACTTGTAAAATGCTGAAATATGCAGGCGCTCAGAGCATTTGTGAGGATGTGACAGCAGCAGGTTATGAACTATCCAGATGAAAGAAATATCCTTTGTAGACGCATTGTAGAAATGCCGAGCAATCCAGCTGCAGGAACCTCCTCTATGGCTTCCTCTTGCATGATCTGAGCTGCAGGTGTGTGTCTGATTGTTCACAGTGAGATGGTGCAGTACTCGGTACACGTAAGATACCCTTAAATTCTAAGCTGACCTTTACATAGACCCTGTTGTCAGGTACGAGGAGATGTTGCCACGGTAACGAGGTCACGACTGATTTTTAACAACTAACACATGCACAGCGAGTGAGCTGGTGAAGCAGAGAGGTGAGGACAGGAACATTGGGCCACAAGCCAGCGAAATACAGAAGTCCTCTGTTCTCTGGAATGCTCTCTTCGTCCGTCTCATTCTCACTTGTCGATGACCTGATTGAGATCCAAATAAATTTAAAAAACATGCGCAAGTAAATTAAAGATAGGTTGACAATGAGGACTATATTACTACCTGTGGGATGTGAAACACTTTAGATATGATAAAACTTCTTTGGTTCTGCAGGTTTTTTGACTAATATCCAGAGCACTCAGGGTGTCAGTCTGTGAAACCCACATCACCTTTCCAAAACACCTGAATGGTCATGTTGTCTTAGTCTGGCTTTCAGTAACGTCTTAATTTCCAATGGAGAAAAAAAAAAAGAAAAGACTCGAATTGCTGCATTTCTGTGAATGTAGGGATTAGTAGCCATACAGGCAGATTAGAGATTTAGGGAGAGAGATCTCACTTACACCAGGCTGGATTACACTTAGGCTGGATGAATTTGGAGTTTGTTTTATTTTCCCCTTTTGTGTCAGTTTGGGGATGTGTGAACACAGAAATTGTACAACTGCACTGAAACCTGTTTGGAGGTTGTCGTATTCCAAATGATCTCTGCAGAGCTTTGTTTGAGGTGGAACGTGATTCAGCTTCAATCTGTCCCAACTATAAGGAGTCCTCTACTGAGCATTAAACAAAATAGTGTCTGTTTTATGAGAAAGGGAATCCATTCAACATTGAATATTAACTGGAGGTTGACCGATTATTGGCGCCGATATTTGGAATTTTGACGTACATCAGTATCGGTGTGTTTTTTATCTGACAGGCCGATATCAAGAAATCAATTAAAAACTGTTTTATTTTGGCTCAGCTGCCTATCTCTCTCTCTCTCGCTCTCTCTCTCATGCCACTTCTGTCTCCTGCCACTTCTGTCTCCAGTGTTGTTCCGCCCATGGCGCCATCTGATTGTTTAACGAATCCACAGTATGTGTAACTGGCAGAGACACCGAAGTGGAAACTGTCCTCTCACATACACGGCAAAGCCATAAAGTTTTGTTGTGTGGTTCTGCACACGACAAAACACGTGTTTGAGCAAACGCGTGTCGAAGGTAAATGCAGAAAGTGCTCCCGAAATTGTAATAAACGTCCCACTGCTCGATATCTCACAACCTCTTCTAACGTTACAGTGTACAGCGGAGTAAACATTAGCAGCTCTGCTAAGCTAGTAGCACCTCCCGACATGTCTGTGAATTACTTGAAACAATGCTGTTAATGTCGATGTACAAACAGTCCATGATTGTAGAAGCCTGTCTGTGTGATTGAGACAGAGTAAGAAATTCAATTCAGTCTTGTTTTGTTGCAGGGAAGTATGCTGAGATGTAGGCTGACTAGTTTTTAGCATAACATTAGCTCACCGGTCCTGCTCTCAGCAGACTATATATCAGTAATTGGGAGAATGTATGAAATGTGGAAAATAGTGAGTGTTTGTGTGAAAGTCACATGAAAAGCTCTACAGCTCACGACGACTACAATAACTTGTGAGTCTAGGATCCATGCACTTCTGGAGCTATTTATTTTCTATTTATTTGGTTAAATACACATGCTTTAGGCATTTAAACAAAGTTAAGTGTTTGTGTTATTCAGCATTTTTATGCCAGTTTTTACACTTTTACGTCAAATGAATATTGGCTCCAAATATCTGTTATCGGCCTCCTTAGCTACTAATAATTGGTATCCGTCCTGAAAAACCCATATCGGTCGATCACTAATATTAACGATAGTGTTCATTTGAAACTCCACATGGTTTTCTTTGAATAAACACAGCTGAAGTGCTTTCTGATGAAGGAAAAGCTGGAAAGGAATGTAACAAAATGTTTTGTAGCTCACAGTGAATGAGCTACAGTCAGTGACCTGTGTGTGAACAGTGACATACAGTACTGTACAACAGTTTTAAGTCATACACATGCAGTCTAGAACTAGAATACACCAGAAATATAGAAACAAATATTTCAGCTTCTCTACAATGAAGTGTCAAGTATTAAGTGTCTTGAACATAAAATGTTTTGAACTGTTAGGGTCAAAAAATGTGAGATCTACCTCACTGAACAACCAGGTTTCATTCAGTTGCGCATGTCAAATGGTTTTTTATTGTTTGGGTTACTTTTTGCCACAGGAATGGATGTCGGATTAAATATGGAGTTTCACCTGTTGAAGCCATTTAGTTCTTATTTTCATGTGTTCGTAATGTGTGCATTTCTGTATTTTTATTTACAATCCTACAAAAGCAGCAAACTAAAGGTGGACATGTATGACTACCGGTACTGCTCCCAGAACAATTTTAGCATCATGTGGATGATCATTATAAATGAATATAAGACAATAAACCAAGGTGGCCTAAGACTTTTCCACAATACTGTACAAGTGAAAACATGCTAACTTTGCTGTACTATGACTACATATTGCATTTTGAGCCAAGTCAATCCTGTAGTTAGACTTGCATTGCATTCTGGGATGCAGTATAGTATAGTACAGTACATAAATAGTAGCTTCCCACCTACTTGTAGCTCTGTGTAAGGTTTAAGATATAAAACAGCTCTGAGCTGGGATGACAGCGATGGCTGACGTGTGTGACCAAACAAAGGCAGCACCCAACTTTGGTGATTTTTATTTTTTACTGGCTTTTCCAAAACAGGTACAACAACTTTTACAGCAGTGACAGGCATGGATTCCCCATCCCACACTCTAGGCTCCCAGCAATAATAACCAGCCCCTACATAAAAGCACTGGCCCCAACCATTTTCCCAATAGACCAAGGGGTGTATCTATAATTTATATATACAATATTTACAGACAAGCAACATTTTTCCTTATCAGAGAATCAGAAATAAATAATATAAATTTTACTACAATTTATGCAATAACTGACTACACAAAAAAAACACACACACAAAAACCAAACATAATTCCACTGTCTCCTCAAATTCCCCCCTCCCTTCAGCCCATTGGTGTTTTCTCAAATGAGGTTGATGGCTCACACCTGGGACTTGTTAACGCCACAATCATGGGCTCGCCTCCATGACAGTGGTGGACCTTTAAATCACCTGAGAGAGAGAACATTAGAGTGGAACAAAAACAACAAATCACCCAAACAAAATCACATTAATGTATCAATCAACTAAATGGGATCCATCTTCAGTTTATCAACACATAACTTGGAATGAAAAATAAGAATTAGAAAAATCCAAATACCGTATTTCCCGGGTGAAATGTCGCTCCGGTATGTTAGTTGCACGAGCCAAAAAATGCATAATGAAAAAGAAAAAAACATGTATTAGTCGCTCTGCAGAACAGGTCGCATTTGTTTGGGGAACATGCGTCAGGTACACGGCCGCAGAAGGGAGAGCTCGCGGCTCGCCTCCTCTAGCGGCCGTCGGTGTGTCAAACACCCTATCGTCGAATTTCTTTAAAATACAAGTAGCTCCGATGTATTTGTCACTCCCCTTGCCAGACTATGCAAAAAAAGCGACTTTTAATCTGGAAAATACAGTAAATGAAAATATGTTTTGTGTGTGTGTTGGAAATCATACACCTGTTCAGGGAGGAGCTGCCTGCAGCTCCATCGCACTCTGTTTAATGCTTAATATTAAATTGTCCAGGCACATGAACATTGCTACCTTCCTGTTTTTACTTTATTGCTCCTACTGCGGACACATCTGACCGATAAGTGCAGAGAATGTTTCCATTTGTAGTGAAGAATTTAGTTCACATGAATTTTTCACAAGCCATCACATACTTATATTTGGAAAGGGCGTGGTAGATAAATATTTCACAAATACCTTCCGTTATTAAAGACACAAATATGCTTGATATGTTAAATATTCAAAATTCTTGAAGATTTTTTGTGAATGATACTGAATGATGCCATCTCTTCGTCTCCTGTCTAATGTAGTTCACTGTAATTAAGATAAAATATTGGAGTAGAGCCCGGTTTGCGTCAGTGTTCCTCTGCATCATTTTGGCTGCTCCTTTTGTGTGGTACAGGGTGGTACAGCCCTTTTTAAGAATCTGAGTGCATGTTGAACACAAGATAAGAGCTGGCTCTGCTTCTGCTCCTCTTCAGAAGACATTCACACACACACAGCTTTACTCTGTGTCACATTGTGATTGTTGGATTTTAGTTACAGAAGTACTTTACCTTGTGTAGATGGATGTCCTCTCCTTGATCACATGCAGCTGTTTGAATAATCACCATTAGATTGGTTTGCGGAGGATACCTGAGACTTGTCTCCTCCTTCTGTACCGCTAGTTTAGATGTTGAGTAATGCTATCATTGATGCTGGACTAGATTTATGTTCAACCCCCCCCCCAGCCAAAGAAGCCAGTTTCAGTTTTTTTCATTCTTGTACATTATTAAAATTACATTCCACTCTGAAATAATCCTTTCCGGTAAGCATCAAGGTGTGAGTGAACAAGTCAGGCCTGTATGATGTAAGGCTTTGCTTCCTGTCAGTCTACCTGTCTGCTCCAGGAAGTAATAGGGCTTTCATTAGAGACTGCCTTATTCATTGCGCTGAAAAACTCTGATCATATTAATTAAGTCTGCTTAAATTTGTCTAATTCAAATTGGTTCTGTGATGTAGAATGATGGTGATGATGCCCTACATTTTGTTTGAAGTACTTTTACATAGTTCAGTGGAGCAGAAAACAACCCTAACCTTCTGTTTCCTCTGGGAGGCAGAATGTGCCTTGGTTGTTATCAGGTTGTTTCACCTGCAACAGATGAAGTTGAACCTTTCCCAGCTCATTATGCTCCTGGGTGACTTTTTGAGTCCAAAGTCGTAGTGGGTGGCACCCGGATGTCACCTCAGCATTCAGTTCATGAAAACATACATACCTTCACCCTTTTGTTTGGATATTTGCAAAATAACTCAAAAAGTAATGAACAGATTTAGATGAAATTTTCGGGAAAGATGTGAAATGGGATGAGGGACAGATGATTAAAATTTGGTGGAGCTCCAAATGGCCATTTCAGCACATGCCTTTTTTTTTTTTTTTCTTTGCGCTGACCAATCAAAATCGCTGTGTGCTGGGCATTTCAATGCTCAGCCTTCACTGCTCACTCACCAACCAATAAAAATCGAGGTGGGGGGGGGGTGATAACACTAAAGTTCTCCGCACCACAATGGAGGAGAAACCATGAGAGAAACTGACTGACAGCTTGGTTTATGATCTAACACTGAAGGATTTCCATGATTTTATGAAGGAATTGAACATCCAGAACATCCATTACAGTTTGAAACGTTACTTTGTGAAAACGACCATAGGCACGTCCAACACATTCATGATGCTGTGACTACGTGAGTAAGAATGTAAACAGTGAAATTAAAAGTGCAGTGTGTGTTGGGATGTCACACACTCACCTCACTGTCTCCATGCATGTCTGAAATCATCAGATCAAATCTATACATAGGCTTCATCTTGATAAATCAACTGCAGCTTAAATTTTATTAACCATACACTCACCTGAAAATATCTTACACCACTATTTTGTGTATAAATATAGCAGTATTTCAAAATGTGGACCTTTTGCAGCAGTAAAACCTTCCCTGTGGATAGAGGACCTAATAATGTCATATGGGTAAATGCTTGGTGCTTTGGTGGGTCTCTGTGTCTCTCTCTCTCTCTGTCTCTCTCCCTCGGTCTCTCTCTCGGTCTCTCTCCCTCCCTCTCCGAGTGGTTTCTTTAATTTTATTACAGTGGAACTCCAGCTAACGAATGTAATCTGTTCCGGCATCACGTTCATTGGCCGAAACAATCGTTAGCCGGTGACGGTTTTTCCATACGAATACATGGAAAACCAATTCATCCATTCTGGACCCATGAAAAGGCTCATAAAAGTATGTATTACACACCCGCACATGCACATTTATTCATTATTCTTATTTGAAAAGGAAGTTATGTTCATTATCTGAAATGGAATGCATGAAATTTGTTCTAAACATGATTTAGAATGTATTCTTACCTTGGCTTATGACTTGGCAGTGATGAATGTCCT
>JAQQAE010018550.1:0-11168 GCA_029823295.1 Pseudamia nigra
CCCCCCCCCCAGCCATTCTCGCTGCTCTTCGGAAAAGCTTGGCATTTGTCTGAGATCTCATTTCTGTAATTCATCGCTCGTCTCCTGGGAGCCACAGTTGGCACTGGTGATGCCAAGTCCTCCCTCCTCCTTCTCCCTCCGCCCTGCTTCCATCGCTCTCACACTCTGCATCTCCCCTCATCCCCTTTCTCCCTCATTCACCCCTGTTGTTGTTGTTTGTTGTTGCCCTGAAAGGAGCCTGGACTAAAGCTAAACTGGTGGGTGTACACACATTAACTCTCTGGTGATTGTATTTGATGGCCGCTTCTGGCTCAGATCACATAAACAAGCCAAGTGTCTGCATAGCCTTCTTTCTCAAATCAGTGGTGGAGTTTTTGTTTGAACATTGGGGGACATTTTTCATCAGGCGTTGCTGGATCCTCCTGGAAATTTTGAGCAACAAACACTTAATTTTCTGTATTTCTGGTGAAATGTTAATACATTGGTTTGTGCATTCTCTGTGTAAGTCAATGAAGCAAACAAAATGACTTAAATAATCAAGAAAATTAATGAAATAAGCAAGAAAATGGGACAATAAACTATTAAACTAATGTAATGTCTGCATCTTATTACTATTAAATAAATCCACATATTATAAAATTTTTATATATTTCATGCTTCCAATGTAATATAAAAATATGTATATTAAGAACTATTTTAACTTAAACAGTTCATTTGATGCCAACAGATTGACCAAAATAAATAAGCATTAAACCCACTATTTAAAAAAAGCAACAAAATGAGCTATATAACCTAAAAAGATGTGCTAAACCTACATAATCTGCAAAACATATCAAAAAACTACACAGCAATAATAATGAAAAAACGTAATAGAAGAATCAAATAAAATAATCATAAAATTGAACAAAAGTGTCTTTCACAACAGTACATCAGAATAAGCTAAACACCAAAAACAGACCAAATTTACTAAACAAAATGATTGTGTTCATGAACAAAATGAACACAATAATTTAATAAAAAGATGTGATAATTAACAACATAATCAAGAAAATAACCAAAAATCAACAAAATGGTGAAAGTGACCAAAATGTCATTCACAAAAATACATCTAAATGGACAAAACAAGAACTAAGTCAACAAAAGGAACAAAATAACCTAAAAAAAAAACTCAATATAACATAACTAAATTGTCAAGAACAAATTAACAAAAACAACAAAATAATCAAAAAAGTGAATGAAAAATAACAACATAATCAAAGAAGATGACCAGAATAATCAAAGAAATCTGAGAAGAAAACTGTCATTACACATGTAGAACGACTTACTTATCTTCTAAATTTTAACAGTTATACAGTGTATGAGGACAAATGCACATTTTCCTAATATCAAGGAGACTGAATCCCCTTTATCCCCCTGAAATTTCCCTGTCTCTTAAATACCCCGCGTATGAAAGCTGCTAAATGAAAACGAATGATCCACAGCGGGGTTATTGTTTCTTTATAGTTTCCCTCATTTGTAAAAAAAAAAAACATCTAGTGTCAGATCGCGCACAGCCCAAATGAAGAAATAATTACACATCAGTTATCGCAAGTAATAAGAAAGTGGAAAATACAATTGTGATTAATTAAGCATCTGTGAAAACATACATCTGCTACATCTTACAAAGAGATCGATGGTAAAAATGACTCTGTGTGCTTTAAAGAGATCATTGCATTGTATTCACTCGCTGTGTGAAAAAATAAGGCTTTAAATATTTTAGCTGCCATGTGCTGTGTTGTCTCAATGTAACACAAAGCTTCTAGTGAGGGTGTAACTCTTGTTTTCAAGTCAGAGCGGTACAGGTGAATTGCTGCATCTCACATTTTGTTTATGAGTAAACGGCTGTTGGTGGCAGGCATTTTAAGCTAATAGCTGCTTTAAATAGCTGCAATTAGTGAGAAGCATGAGATATTTAATCACTCTAGACCAATTAGTCTGTAATCAAGTAGTGTCCAAGAGCGAGCACGTTTTTGTCCTCCACTGTTCCTCTGCAAGCACCCGCCATATATTTCTCTGTGCACCGGGAAGAGCAGTGATTAACACGCAGGGATATAGGCCCCCGTGGAACGCCATAATGTGGAGTTAAATCAGGGAAAGTGGGAGGCAAGACACCACAGCTAAACCTGTTATTGCAGTTTAACATATGCAGAAGGTTAATTCATGGCAGAGACAATCGTGAGCATCCTCGTTTTATGTGTTTGTGTCACGGTGCGTTGTACCAATTTGTGGAATTAGAAGCTAGTGTATTTCTCATACACCAGTCGTGGATACAATCAGCGATGGCAGGTTTAGCCTCACCTGGAAGAGGAGGATGAAAGAGGTATAGAAAATGAGCAAGCCAGATGAAATCACAAACTGCAAAATGCCTCTTGTAATTTTGGTTTTAGATTTGCAATACACTACCAGTCAAAGTTTTGACACACCTTCTCCTTCAGTGGTTTTCTTTTATTGTTATCATTGTCAACACTGTATATTAATATTGAAGACATCCAAACTGTAAAAAAACATGTATTGAATTTTAGGTCATCAAAAGTAGCCACATTTAGCTTTGATGGCAGCTTTGCACACTCATGGCATTCTCTCATGAAGTGGGCACCTAGGATGGTTTTGTGTGCCTTGTCAAGAGTTAATTTATTCCATTTTATGCCTTCTTATTGTGCTTTAGATCATCAGTTGTCTTATACAGAGCAAGAGTGGCTACAGAGTTAATAGCTCTATTAGTGCCATTACAACTATTGTACACATCCATATTATGGTTTGTCTGATTCTTCAATATTGCTTTCCAAACATATGCAGCATAACAGTTAGCATCATAACATTGAAGAGTGAACGTGCCAATTTAGCAATTGCATTGTTGGAAAAAAAAAAACGATTTACTAATGATTTTGTAAATAACAGCAAATTTGAAAACTTTTTGGCTGTGTTGCAGGGAGCCATTTTGAGCTTTAAGGGTTAAGTAAAGAGAACAGACAGCCCATCATTACTTTAAGAAATGAGGTTCAATCAGTCTGAAAAATCTCAAAAACATTGAATGTGTCCTCAAATGCAGTCTCCAAAACCATCAAACACAACAGTGAAACTGGATCTCATGAAGACGGTCCCAAGAAATGCAAACCAAGTGCTACCTCTGCTGCAGAGGATACTGCAGGTTGATTAGAATTACCAGCCTCAGAAACAAGCATTTTACAGCACCTCATATAGTGTGATGGTTTTGGTAACGGCACTAGGGGAAACTTTTTTTTTCCAGATTGACTGACCCCCATTTTTTAAACAGACTGTCTTTTCTCTTTACTTAACTGAGTGTTTGTTGCTATAATATAGATTGGCACAGTAGTTGTAAAAGGGCTATTGATTCTGTACCCACCTTTCCTCCGCACAACAGAGCTGACAAACAGCCGTTCCCAAACACTGGGTCAGAATCCACAGTTGGGTTACAAAACAAATTGGCATTTCAAGTAAGGAAGAACTTTTTGATACTGAATATTTATATTATTCTGAATATTGTGTTTGTAATACACTTGAGAATGAATGAGAGTCTGTTACCTTTGCCTAAATACAATTGTTTAGTATTAAATTGTAGTATTACAGTACATGTTTTCTCATATTTCTTTAGCCTACATCTCCTCCAAACGGGCCCTTGATGTGCTCTAGAAAGTAAGAAATGTGATATTAAAAAGTAGCAAATAAAATGGTCAAGAACATTAAATATGCACAAATTCACTACTTCACATGATTTGTAGATTTGTGATTTGAGTCGTGTCAGTTGGCATTTCTAAAAAAATGACAACGGACATTAAGAAGGCCAGAAATTATACAAATAAGCTCACTTGTGATTTGAAAGCTATTCCAGGTGACGATACCTTGTACATCTGACGACACAATGCAAAGCTGTTGGCAAAGCTAAATGTGACAAAATATAAAACATGTTCTGGATTGTTGAACACTTCTTCACTGCATAAGTCCATACATGTTCTTTCAGAGTTTGCATGTCTTCAGTATTAATGTACAATGCTGAAAATAATAAAAATAAAAAACACTAAAGGATTAAGTGTGTCCACACTTTTGACTGAAGGTGTAAAGCCTGCAAAGGAAGCACACAAATAAGAGGAACATGAACAGTCACACCTGTGCAAACAATTGGCTTCACTTGCAGAAAGGCCAGTCCCTTGTTTTGATAATAATGACACTGTGTTTATAATGACATTTCCGACTGAGTGGTCACAAAGCTGCTGCGTCCACTTCAGGTTGACCGATGTGGTTTGGGCCTCCTTATCAGTCAGGATGTAATGCTTTCCCACGATCCGGATCAGGGAAGAACACACAGGAGAAAGGCTCCAGGTAGACACCCAGCCTGAGCACCTGTCCAGTTTGTTGAAAATAAAAAGAGCAAGATGGAGGGGAAAATGTGCTGATGAAGCCGCTGCACGAGTCTCACATATCACGCTGACGTCTCAGGGATTATTTGGAAAATCCTGCAGTACTAATGCTGGAGAGATGTAGGATGGGGCTCCCTTTGTGGAAGCCTGTGCTGTCTAATAGCTAGACACTGGGAATTGTGAATCAACATAAGGCTGCAGAAAAGTATAATAGGAGAGGAATAATGTATCTGGGGTAACAGCAGTTTGGGTGCTGACTAATAGAGAGAGAATTAAACCTGCCCGACAGTGCTATATTAAAACTGCAAATGTGGGGAGAACATTTAAAATCATGTAATAGAACAGTGTAAATATAAGCATCAGAATGTGGCTAAGTCACTCTCTTTTTAAATCAGTTGAGGTCAGATAATTCCACATTTTTTCATAACATAAAAAGCAGCATGCCCTTTCTTTGTGAACATGTTTTCTGCTAAAAAAAAAAGCAGGAATTTGAACTGAACATAAGACGATAAGAAAGAGGAGCCGGAAAGCCGGAAATAAATTCCTTAAATTAAATAGATCCTTAAGTAAATAAATTCCAGCCCTTCTGTTTAAAGCACATTAATTTATCAGAAGCAAAAAAAAAAAAAAAAAAGCACGTTGTTGTAAATAAACCTTATTTAGAAGAAACTTGGCACATGAGCAGATCACAAGATGTAATGTTTATATGTACTTTTTAGCATTGTAATTTTTGTTTATGTAGGAAATTCTTTTAATATTAGTATAAATATAATGTAATAATCTAAGATACATAGGAATTAAGCATTTTTAATTAAGCAATAATAACCCTAATGATTACCCTTAACCCTAATAAACAGCCAGAACACTACAAATAAATATGTTAATGAGGAACTAATTAATGGCTAATACCCTATTATAAAGTGTGACCATATATAAATGTCATTTTGGAAATAACATAGACTATGTGGACTTTTTCAACTGACGTTACAGTATTATTCATACAGCTCTGTTTATAGGCATCTGTATGAGTAAAATAATTTTCTGATTTATTCCAGAAATTGCTGACATTCACCCCACATTCTAAAAATAATGCCACATGGGGGATTTATTTGCAAAAACTGACACCTAATAAAAAAACATGTGGTTCTTAGTTTGGGCTGAAATGAAAATGTGCTCATGCTTATTTACACAAGATCACTTTTTTATTATAGGATGAGTTTGGTGGACCAATCCTGATCCTGTCATTGCTCCCAATTTCTATATTAAAATAATATCAGGTCAAAGATTTATTTGCAAATGTATTGATGTTCAATTTTAAACAAGGTAATCTCACTTTTGCTACAGTATATAGCATGAGTTCAGAATGAATATATGTTAGAACAATCCTGAGTTTCATTAACACTTCTCATGCATTTTGACTATCCTGCTTACTAATATCAAAACTCAAGAATGTGCATTCATCATTGCCTTTGAATCCATCTTCCTCTTCTTCACTTTCCAGGTGATTTTGATTGGATTCAGGTCTAGAAGTTTGGAGTGATCCTTTATTTTTCCTGTCGCCCCTGTATAAAGAATAGATAAACTACGTATGTTAATAAAATGAGTATCAGCTCAGGAATGACCCAGGGTCGTCTGTATTTATCTAGAATTTATCCCTGAATTTATCTTGAAAAGGAGCATTTCCTGGCAAAAATGCATTTTTGATGCTCTCAACTGTACAGTCATGGCTGCTGAAGCCTGGTTTGAACTCCCAGGCCTGTGCTGTGCTCTTCCTGAGAACGAGAATATCTTTAATCATATCACGAAGGTCTAACTGTCAGGCTGGCCACCTGTGCTTTAACACATTTTTTCATTTTGGATTTTTTTTGCCTTTTATCAGTCACGCTGATACACACACACAGCACACACAAACATACATTTCACATCACAAGGACAGTGCTTGTCAAGGGCAGAGAGGCCAGGCTCTCGTTCTGTGGACTATAAACACATGCAGGTGGCCTGGCCTGCTTATCCTCAGATGGCCACGTTGAGCAGGGTGTCTGAAAGGTGTCTGTAGCACCCACAGGGCGTCTCTGTCGCCAGGATTGTCTGTGTCAAACAGCTGCTTTAACCTGCGTTTGGCAGGTTGATGTGTGGACGACGAAACAACAGTCAGTGTGTCTGCAAGAGAAACCTGCAGCTCACAGCGACGGCGAGGAGGAAAAAAAAGTCAGACAGATGCATGTGTTTTAATGGCAGTTACAGCCTTATAGATAAAAGACGATTTTTTAGAAAGCCCATGTCAAGGTACTTTTAAATGAGAAAAAAACACTATTGCATATGAGATTGACTGCTAATTAATGACTCAATTTTGTATGATACAATCAAAAAACAAAATCCCTTTTTGCTTTCAGGAGATTTGTCCAACAAAAAATTGAATATTGTGATTTTATTTTTCAAAAAGAAAAATATACATTAGATACTCAATTATATGAACCATTAATAAGCACTAATATGCAATTTTAAAAAATTTTGATCATTTGAATTTTTCACACCAGATTTATGACAGAGTCTAAATGCATACTATGGCTAAACTGTATGTTCTGAATTTTAAAATGTTGCCTCTGTTTAGCTATATTCACTGCCACGCAGGTTCCATGAATTCATGATTTGGAGAGATGGAAAACCCTCTGACAACATGGTCTAAGAAGAAAAATAAGGATTCATTAATGTTGTTTTTGACCTAACTGATTCATTAGATGTCTGGAATCATGTGTATCAGCACTTATCTGTGTGGAATTTGTTGAACAAGATAAATAACATTTAAAAGTCTACTTGCATTTATGGGGTTCTGATAATTCCACACAGACATTAGTTGCAAACAGTTAATTTTGCTGCTTGTAATAATATAAATGAATGATGCCTGTTTTATAGTTTAACAGAGATCTGAGCTCTTGACTCTCTCCGTTGTGTTCCTGCCTGTAAAACTGGTTTCATGACATTTGCAGCATGTGTAGAATTTTATTCACCCTTTATTTTCTTTCACTTCATTCATCGTGTGTAGTTTTGTTGTGTTTTAACGTACCCTGTGACTTTCCCTGGACATTTCACATAACAGTGTTGGCATTGAAAACCATGAACCGAGATGCCCCTGGAGACAAAACTTGAGACGACACAATTCTTCCTGGAAACTTTAATTGTTTTGACAACTCCTCACAAGCCAGTGAAGGTCGAGTCCAACAGTGCAGCTGACAGTAATGTACAGGTGCCCTCTCACACTGGCAGGAGGGTGGTGAGGTAAATTCGGTGTTCAATGTCATGAAAAAAGTTTTCTTCTCTTTACATTAACAATGGCCACTGCCTTTCTGACAGAGAAAACATTTAATATCCACTAACAGACTGTCTGAATACAGTTGTGCTGCCCACAAAGAGTCTGTTAATGTTCACATATTTCATTAATCCATAACTAAAGTTGAATGATTTCATGTGTCAATTGTTAACTTCTCAAGGAGAAGCTCTGATTGCACAAAGGCTGCAACAGAACAGAGACATTGTTTTGCAGAGACCTTTAGATATTATATCGTAAACACTCTCAGAAGTGCTGTAACTCTCAGATTGACTATACGAAGAGTGCAATGTAACAGAATTAAATCAGGCCTCTTTTGTTAAAGATTAAACACAATACTAACCCATCTCTCTGAGCGGGTCGACGTCGTCATAGTTAATGAGTACAAAACAATTTCAGAGAAAAAGCTTAGCAGGACAAATAAAAGAAAGGAGAGGCTGAAACCAGCACATATATACACAAGGAGGGCAGCTTCAGTGCACATTCAATATCTCTGCAATGAGCCTGACATGCTACATATTAAACTATTCCAAAAACACTGCAAAGAGTTAACTGGTATCATCATGTGAGGACATTATTGGCAGAGCATAACCATATTCATTCACTAAAGACTTAAAAGTGGAAACACAATATTTACAGGACAACAGAAAAAAAGGTTTTAATAAAAATATCTTATAATTACAATATCTATTTTAGGCATATAAGTATTCCTTTCACATATTTTTATAGAACATTTGTTTCTCTATATGTACAATCGTAATTGTCTCAATCAGAATTGTTCTTCTTTACAATATCAAACATTTTAAGGTTTCAGGGATGATGTCCCTGTTCAACCCAAATCATCTATTTTAAACAATAGATGTCCAAAGCATGTACAATGATTTTCGCAGTTTAGTAAAGCTTTAAACTGGAGTCATTTTTAGTTATTCTTTAAGCACAATTCACAAACAGTTTTCATATGCGGTTGACAGATGAGTTTCCAACAAAAACCTCTTGGACTGGGGATCCCATATTTTCCCTCTTTTTGGAACATTTCAAGTGATAAAAAGTAGCAACTTAAACGGTGAAGGAGAAGTCTACACACTGATTCACTGTTCAGTGGAACCAAAAAAGCTGATATGAATTGTGATTTTATTTGGGTTTAATTCCTCCCAGCGGTTTTGAAATCCCCTTGTGATTGTGCCTCCAGTTGGGTGAGAGTCCCTGGTGAAGCTTTGCTGGCTTTGGAGCGGCTCTGTGCAGCTTGCACACCTGTGGAGGGGATGAATAGAAGTGGGGGGGTGAGCTGCAGAGCTCTAGACTGACTGGCGCCACCAACAAAACAGAGGCCATGCTTGATCAACAACCCAAAACAAACCAGGTCAAACAACAACCACACAGCTCCTCAAGCTGTTGGACAAGGCTGACACTGAAAGCAGCCAAGACTCAACTGCCAGCAGGTTGCACAAAACACTGTCAGTGTTACTGTCACACACCAGGTACAGGCTTTACGGCTGCTTTTATCCAGGTGTGTTTAAATGGGAGGCTATAAATCTAACTTTAAAGCCAGAACAGTAGTTTGGATGAACAGTGAGACAGAGAAAGTGAATGAGAGACGCTGAGAAGGGGGAAGGAGTGTGTCAAAATGAAAGACAGGGAAAGTTGAGGTTTTAACCCTCTCTCCTTCCCATATTGCTACACTGGTGACAGTTATTGCGCAAAGCACAGCTGCCTGTGAGGTTGGTGCCAATTTAATGTTCTTCAATTATTATTATTCCTGACATCTACTGGCCTCCTAAAAGCACTCTGGAAATTGAAAATGTGCTCAACATACAAGCAAAATTGATCAGAATGCTTCACTGGACACCACTGACGGTGTTTTCTGAGGTGAATAAAAAAGTAAACTTCTAAATATAAACACATAAATAGACACTGTTTAATAAAAACTAATGGTATATGAATCAACTTACCAATGCAGTGTGTGTGTCTCAGCGGCATAAAATAGAGTCCTCGGGCTTTTTGACTATTGACGTCCTCTACAAGAAAAAGAAGAAAAAGAAACATGTACAAGGGTTTATCTTCAATGGATAACACTAAACACAGGCAAGGCCCAAAGCCCTGAAAAATAAATGATATACAGCACAGCAGCAGAAAATTAGGCGGCTATATCTCCCATAATAAATTCTCTTATAGGCTATTGAATAACAAATTGCCCTTATTGTGCGCAGTGGAGTGGACTGCAGTCTGAGGTACTTCACCAATCCTGGGATAAGGTGGGCCTCTGACACACACTGTCATTATCATGCAAATCATAAAGCCCGCAATCAAGTGCGCAGTCTTACCCACGGCAAATGCGTTGCTTTACGCATGTTTTCAGGGATGTGCTGTGAAGCGTGTTTAAATTTAGTATTTTCATTTTTTCTGAAACACTGAAAGGACAATGACACGTAACGGGCATGACGCGCTTTGTCTGAGTCTGACTGGCGGACGGCAGTCTGGCACGAGATAAACCGAGGTCCCCGGTACATCCCCCCGCTGGAGGCTGGACGGAGTGCCGCCTGGGTCGGGTTGGGGCTTACCTGGTGGTGGTCAATGTTGAGGACGGTGAGCGGCGTCCGGCTGGGATTGGAGGCTGGAGGAGGACATGTCCCGGTCCGCTGTGGAGGTTGTTTATGAAGGGAAGGGTGCGTCTCCAGGGCCAGCTGCAGGTCCAGGATGTAGTCTATGACATGCTGGAGGATTTCCACTTTGCTGACTTTCTTATCCTGCGGAATGGTGGGAACCAGGCGCTTCAGTCGGCTGTAGCAGTCGTTCATGTCGTACTGCAGACAGAAAAGGTCCTCCTCTTCCATCCTGCACCGGGCGATGTTGAAGCTGTGCTTCGACAGATAGTGCAGGGAGAGCCCGCTGCTGCTGGAGGAGGAGTCCTGGGGGTGGACTGGAGTAACAGCCTTCATCTTAGATAACCAGCGGCTCAGAGATGCAGCGACAAATTCAGACAAATATTCTACTGGCAGCAGGAGGGATGTTTGATTAAACAACGGTGCTGTAAACAGCTTCTCTAATAAAATCACACTTAACCGAGAGAATCTAAACGAAAAAGCTGAATTAGTCTATCAACACATCCCGTGGAGCCTCTCTCAGTTCCTCTTACTTCAGCACGCTCAGTGTGAAAGGAATGAATAGATTTCCTACATTTATAGAGGAGAGGGGAGGCGCCAAGCCAGCCGGCTGACAGATCAGGGAGAGAGGCTGGTCAATCACCGGCAGCCCGCTGTCTACCGACCCGACAACGGAGCCGAGAAAAAGGCGTGTCTCATTCTGTGTGCGCTGCGGTGGGCTGCCTGTAGGAGGTGTGTGTGCGTGCTCGCGCCTGCGCGCGCGTGTGTGAGAAAGAGATAGACAGGGTTCGTGTGTGTGGGTGTGTGCGTATGTTGGCGGAGGGGGAG
>JAQQAE010018551.1:0-11168 GCA_029823295.1 Pseudamia nigra
TTTTGCTATTACAGTGACTGTACAAATCCATATTGTGGCAAGAAACAGTTAAGTAAAGGAAAAGAGGAAAGACATTAGTTATTAGCAAAGATGAGGGTTTGTTAAGTCAATCCAAAAAAATCAGAAGAACTTTGATGGTTTTGCAGTCGCCAAAGCCATCAATTGCTGTCTGAGGTGCTGTACATTGGTTGATTGATTGATTGAGACTAGTAATTATAATACACTTCTCTTCTGCAGCAGCAGTAGCTCTTGGCCTTCCTTAGCTGGGATGATTCTTATAAGAACCAGTTTCATTATAGCATTTGATGGTTTTTGTAACTGCACTTGGGGGCACATTGAAAGAAAGTGAGAATCATTTCTTATAGTAATGACAGACTGTTTCTTGCCATAATATGGATTTATAATAATGGATTGGATTTATTTAGAGGTTTTTTCAAGAGACCCAAATCAGTTTACACTGAATCCATTATTCACATACTGGTGGAAAGCTACATCTGTAACAACAGCAGCTAGTCCACACAATGGCCTCCGACCACCAAATTTATTCACATTCATACACTAGTGCAGGAGTGTCACTGCCATGGAGAGCCAAAACACTTTCTGTCCAAACAGTCTTTTCAGCAGGTGATTTCACTGAATTCCTTCCCACCAATTCCTCTTTAGTGAAAACACCTGCTTTAGTGAGTGACTGAAAAGAAAACCTGCACTGTTTCTGCCCTTTGTCGCAATTATTTGACATCCCTACACTAGCGTTACCGACACTGGAGGCAAGGTGGATGAAGTGTCTTGCAGAATGATTGGGATGAAGAGTTTGGACCATCAACCCTCCGGGTGCTGATTGGCCCATTCAACCTCTGTACCCGCCCTTCCTCTGCACAAGACAACTGATGGTCTACAGCACATTAAGAAGACAAGAAATTGTACAAATTAACTCTTGACAAGGTACACGTGTGAAATGACAACCATTCCAGGTGAACCTTATGAATCTAATGAGAGAATGCCAGTAGTGTCCAAAAATGTCATTAAAGCTAAATGTTGCTATTTGGAACATCTAGAAAGTATTCCATTGAAATTCAATTCAGTTGTATTTGTATAGCAGCAATTAGGTTCTAAATATAAAATACATTCATAACATTCTGAGTCTGGATATTGTTCATAAAATAATTCCACATTTTCACAGATTGGATGTCTTCAATATTAATGTACAAATCTGAAAATGATCAAAAATAATCCTGTCACTAGGAGTCAAAAGCCAGTGCACTTTTACTGCTATACCACGCCTGGATATATGGATAAGAGAGTGCAAATCTTCAATTCCTAATGTTGAAGACAGGGTCAGAAGGAATCATCATTTGCTGCGAAACCCCTAATGGAAAAGTCCAAAAGAGGAAGAAGTTTGAAATAATCAAAATAAACAAAAAATACTGAAGGAGAAGCTATGTCCAAACCTTTGACTGGTAGTGTACCTTTCTGTGGTGTGTGTGGGCATTAAATGTGTGCAAACATGGAGGCCAACATTTCCTGGCTGTTGGTCCTGTTCCTGAAGGATAATCACATGAAAAACAGCCAGCGTTTTCCAACACACACTCACCAGCTCACTTAGAATGATAAAATTTGCAAATGGGTGTTCTAGGAAACAGTATCCCACACACTGTTGTTTTTAATAAATAACATCAGGAAACATTTACAGTGAACCCTTTTACACTTTGAATATATTTAATTCAGCCTAAATACTGTTTTTCGCCAAGAGGCAAGTTGGCAACACAGTTGGTACTTATAAATGCAAGACTTATGTCTTTTCCTCTCAGGATCTGTCTCTTAGGAGACATCCTTTTATTTTAATCTAAAGTACAATTTTTGTAAACTTATAAGTGTTGTATGGAAATCTTGTACGTTTGTCTTGTAAAAAAAATGTTGCTGAAGTAATGCTGGAAACAAATTCGGGCACTAATAAGCAACAGATGAATCTGACAGGAGTGGTCTTCTTCAGGATGATGCTGCCCTCATCCAGAGGCCTGGGGTCTCACTGAATAGCTCAGTGAACATAAGAATGATGTGTAGTCACCAGATCTCAACCCAACTGTACACATGGGAAATTTTGCACTGACATGTTGGACAACAGTCCCACCATATGAGGGTATATTTTCATTAGAATGATATTCATCCCTTCAGCAGAGACTGTGGAATCGATACCAAGTTGTTTTAACTTGGTATCGATTCTCCATTCTCTGCTGAAGGGATGCCCATGAAGGACTTATATGAGATTTTATATTAATCTGACTTTAATTGGTCTCTCATCATGATTAGAAGCTGATATGCTTTTGGGAATCATGAGACACTGGAATTCTGTAGGACTCGTAGGGGATGGGAATCAATTTCACTTTGCATCATGTGAATGGGATGGGACCAGGAAACCCTCAACAAGAGTGGGTGGGATGGGAATGTTACTCATAGGTGAAGTGTTCATATAAATATTTACCTATAGTATAATGTAATATACTAGAGGTGATTATTTATACTCCAGGTAGATCTAAATATTTACCTGTAAATCTAAATATTTACCTGTAGTATAATGTACAACACAGTACAATACAATTCATGTTTGAAATGGTTTACCTTTTATGATCTACATATCCAGGACTTTGATGGTTGCACACACACAAGGCCTTTCATCCTATCCACGTTACAAACACAGAGTAAATATACATGCACACATACTGTACTTATACACCACACTTACGCCTCAACACACACACTCCTTACCACACTTAGCAGTACTTGCATGTGAGAAGGTTGAGTGGGGCTGTAGCATGTTAATGTGGAGATGTCATTTTCACTAAAGGAGACAGTCAGGGCACCAGTGCCCTCCACCCAGCACATGCCACTTCTGGAGGAAAGCCAAGTTGCATTTAGATCAGCCTGTGCCAACATGATAAAGCATGCATACATGAATACACTGTATAGGATCCTATTAGCAGTATATGCACCTTTGCATGCAAAGCTGCTTCAAAGACCGTTTACACAGATTGGTTGGTTGGGGGCAGAGTTACTTGGAAGGTTTAGTTCAGAAATGAGTTTCCGTGTCTTTGCATATGATTTTTTCTTATGACGTCTGTATTTTGGCTGTATGCTGCCATGTCAGAGATGTAAGCTTATTGATGTGCCTATACTACTGTACCAGCCAAACGTTTGGACGCACATTCTTTTTATTATTTTTGACATTGCACATCAATAATGAAGACATCCAAACTGTGACAAAACATGCATGGAATTATATATAGTAGCAAACAAAAAAACACGTTAAACAACCGAGAACACATTTTATGTTTTAGATTGTCCAAAGTAGCCACATTTAGCTTTGATGGTTGCTTGGGAAGCTTATGGCATTCTCTCAGCAGATTCATTACGTAATCACCTGGAGCTGTTTTCAATTCACAGGTATGCCTTATCGAGAGTTAATTTGTGCCGTTTCTTGCCTTCTTAATGTGCTTTAAACCATCAGTTGTCTTGTGTAAAGAAAGGGGAGGTACAGAGTCAATAGCCCTAATACTGCTACTGTAACAACTGAACAAATCCATGTTATGACTGGACACACTCTTAAGTACTGTAAGAGTGAAAACAGACCATCATTACTTTAGGAAATGAAAGTCAGTCAGTGTGAAAAATCTCAACAACATTGAATGTGCTCCCAGTGCAGTCACCAAAACCATCAAACACAATGATGAAACTGTCTCTCACTGTCCCAGGAAAGCAAGGCCAAGAACAATCTCTGCTGCAAAGGAGAAGTTTTTAGAATTACCAGCCTCAGATACCACCAAGGTAAACCACCTCAGATAGTGTTTGACGGTTTTGGAGACTGCACCTGGGTACAAATTCAAATTTCTTGAGATTTTTTGGATTTTAAAAAATCCATATGTATTCTTTCACAGGTTGAATCTTTTCAATATTAATGTACAATGTTGAAAACGCTAAAAATGAAATAAAACCACTGAAGGAGACAATGTGTTAATCCTATTTTATTATATTCTGCTTAAATTTGTCATCCCCTGTTGGGTACTTTTGGCACAGGAACAGCATGTCTTATGTTCATGTAATGTTTTCCTTTGAGTCTGTGTGTCTTCGTGACAAGAGAAAATTCGAACCTCACTGTGCACCACGTTGACAGGTTTCCTCCTATCGTTCGATAAATATTCTTTTTTAAAAGAAAGCACCAGCACGTTTCCAATGCTAACCCAAGTTGCAAGTTTCAGCCCTTTAAAGATAGAATTTAGAAAGTAAAACACCTCTGCACATGGAAAAGAAGAAAGCTTTAAGAGATCCAAGGTTAAAAGTATTCAGAACTAAACTTTCAGGTGAATTGTTTCTCCCTGCACTTTCTCTTCCCTTATACTGCTCTGTAAGTGCTAAAGTGTCCTTGAGCCAGATAGGAACCTTAACTTTTCACTTACTGTGTCACTGTTTTCCCCATTTGACTGTCATACCTTAACACGGAAATGAGGCCCTGCAATGGATTTTCTAACCAGATCCACATTTTTAATAATAAGCTGTAGCTTATTAAAGACAAGTCAAGCACAGAGCCCAAAAACTGACACGCTGTGAAGGCTTCAGGGAGCCAGTGCTAAGTGCCACATGTTGGGGAAATGAGAAATTCTGGTATACTGAACTTTTTTAGATTCAAATATCCACCTTTCTGGCAAGACCCACAAAGCAGTTAGGAATTTTAAGAGAAAATCTCTTTGTTGGTATCAAGTTAATGAGACAATCAATTCATTTTATAAGCCACAAAAAGAACACTGTAAATAAAATAGAATGTTCCACCATAAATATTTAAAAAAGGTTTCCAAAGTCTCTCTGATGATCCACCAACACACTCTGCCAGTCAAAAGTTCAGACACACCTTCTCCTTCAGTGTTCTTTCTTCATCTTATTTTCAACATTGTACATTAATACGGAAACAAAATAACAACAAACAGACAACACAGAACTTTTTTATATTTTAGTTTGTTGAAAGCAGCCACATTTAGTTTCAATTCTCTTATCAGATCCATGTGGTAGTCACCTGCAATAAAACACTGTTGACTTGGTTTGTGTTGATTCTTAATGTGCTTTAGACCATCACTTATCTAGTGCAGAGGAAGGGTTAGTGCAGAGTCGATAGCCTTGAGTTCCTCTCACTGTGCAATGACCTGAGCTGAGGCTGATGCAGAAGTAACTTAAAGTTGTAATGCTGTTGCTCGGGCATCCTTCACTGGGCTCTCGGAAGCCTACAGTTACATTGGACTTCTCTCTGCAAATACTGAATGAATACATTTTGTCATGAGTCATCACGGTCTTATTTTATTTGGACTCTAACAAGTGATCTGATGGTCCACTGTTAACTTTTTACTCTGTTTGCACTTGCCAAAGGCTGCCACTTGATATATATGGTAATATGACTTGTCAGCAAAGTCAGAGTGCGTCGACCCTTCATATCTTCTACTCATTGAGCAGAGCATGGGTTTTCTTGACAGATGCTTGACTGTATTTGTGGTTCAACGTTTACACTATCCACACCATTATATGACTTTGCATGGCAATGTTTGGTGAAGTTGTACTATGTCAGCAAGCTAGCAGTTAGCAATAGCTTACAAATAAGGCTCCTGGCATACTATGCTTCAATTATTTAATACTTTTTTCTTTAGTACATAATTCATGTGTGTTCTGTCACACTTTGAATGTCTTCATACAGTGTTAAAAATAGCAAAAATAAAGGAAAAACAACTCTACATACCAAAAGCTAAAATAAAGAATAAAGCAATCATTAATTATTTTACTGTTTTTATCACCTGAGAATTATTTCCAAAGTAAGTAGAATGTTATCAAAATTGGATCTTGAAATGGTCATCCACGGTTTAATCTCATCTCGCATTGATTATTCCAACTCTGCTTTTACTTGTTTAATAAGACAACTTTCAACAGACTAAAGATTGTACAGAATTCTGCTGCCAGACTTTTGATAGGTTCACCTAGAACAGCCCACGTCACCCCTGTTTTGTCAGCTCTTCATTGGCTCCCAGTCAAATTTTGTATTGACTTTAAAATCTTAGTCCTGACTTTCCAGGCATTGCATGGTCAGGCTCCCAAGTACTGTATATATCTGACTTGTTGCCCCCCTACTCCTCATGGTGCACCCTTTGGTCTTCAGGCCAGAGCCTCCAGAATGTCCCGAAGACTCGTTTTAAAACCCCCTGGAGACCTACAGTAGCTTTTCAGGCTGTAGGCAACAGACTCTAGAAGGTCCTGCCCCTTTTCCTCAGTGTGGCCAACTCCGTGGACTCTTTTAAAAAGCAGGTGAAGACATTGTTATTTAGTAAAGGTTTTGGTTGATGGATTTTTTCCTTTTGTATTGTCCTTATGCATTGCACCCTTTTCATGTACAGCACTTTGTGATTTTTATCTGTGAAAAGTGCTTTATAAATAAACTTTTACTTACTTACTTTTACTTGTTCAAAACCATGTAGGATCATTTAAGGTACAACTAAATGCAGCTCATTTAACTTAAATTTCAATAGTGCAATACCTCAGGTATTGCACTTTGTTGGGAAATAAGTCATCTTAAAAAGGAATAACATGGAATTTGATTCTTGATTCTTATGAGACCCAGAAGTACAACAGATGCTGCAAATATTGAATAAAATACCTATTATTCAAAGGACATCATCCATGTTAATTGTGAAGAGCAGATTGCAGAGCCAAGTCATGTCATTAAAGTGCAATTAGAACAAAGAGAATCATCAAATAGGCTCCATAGATCAACAGGACAGATCTCTTAGGGACAAGTTCCATGTTCTTGCAATGTAAGAGATTTAACTTTAAAATACCAGTCTCATCAATAGTACTGAGACCCAGCAGTTTTGTCCTCATTCCACCCTAAATCATCAGCATGTACTGATGGGACCGTCTGGAGTTCAAATCGGGGATTATGCATATATGTGTGGGTTTTATGGTGGGTTAGACTGTATTTGCCAATGGACTCCAGATGGAAATGAGCATGAGTCAACTCCTCTCCTATGAGATTAGTTTATTTGTCAGGGACTATGCACAAAAACATTAAAGTCAACGTGCAGAAATATTGCACATGTGGTGCCAGTTTTATGGGTGACTATTATATGTGTGACTAATTCCTGGCTGGAAGGAGTGACTTTTTGGAGTAGGTTGTCTGGGGGAAGTTGTGTGGGAACCTGCAGAGACTCCACAAAGTCATCATAAAATGCAGACGTGCCACATTGTCATGACATTGGGTGTAGTGTAAGGGTACTGCTGGCAGCTCATCAGGCCCGAGAGAAGTGCACTGTAACCGTCAGCTGGCACAGGTTCTACTGCATAATTTAATTTTAGCTTAAAGGAAAAGTATTGTACCCCCTTTTTGACAAGTTAATTCTATTCTCACATGTCCCAAGAATGTATATTTTAAATTTTAGCTGAAGATACAACAGGAATGCATTGTTCTACCATTTCTGCAAACCCCCTCGTATCAAAAGGGCTGCTTCAGTGTTTTGCTGATGAAGCAAAGGGGTTGCTGTAGGCCCATGTCTGTGCCATGGATACCCTCATGATGAATCTGTGTGTGTCATTACAGAATGTCAATATGGTTATGGTGGTTCTTGGGGGTCTGAAGAATTATATTTTGTCAATACCTTGCAAAACAATATATTTCACTCTATATATTTTTAAGTGATTAAAATTTAAACTCAAGTGTCTCACTTTGATAGTTCAATCTGTGGTTCCGCTCAGCGCTTTCACTCACTCTCTTTCATGGAGGGAGAGAGAGACAGAGAAAGAAGCACCCGTAGCCCCATATATGGGTAAGAGGCAGTGGGCAATGACCAGAGCTGCACAGTGAGGCCCGTGCAGATGCAATTTAGAATTGATGAAGTATTACCAAGTCAGTAAGCTAGTGGATAGCATTAGCTTACCCATAACACCCCTGACATACTACATTCTGGTAACTCTGTTGCCATTCATCCAAATACAGTCACATCCTATTTTTGGCTCCAAAATGTCATCCAGGAAGTGACAACCAAATTGGCCTCAAAACAAAGGTTCAGAAACCTATGGGTGATGTCGCGTTTACTATATACTAATATATACCGTGTATGGTAGGAGTGAGAAGTAAAGTTTTAGTGTGAGTCAGTAAATCACTGTAAAACTTGCTGTAAACATGCTCCAGTAAAGCTGGGAGCATAGCTACATTAATGCTACATTGAGAGAGTGAGAGTAGCAACATAGGTGAGAGGAGAAACTGTGCAGCGGTTTTACCAAACTGTGTGTCTGTATCAATGTTGACGATATAAACATTGTTATATCATCCTCAGAGTCAGCCACCATACAATGACTATATTTGTTATATCGCCCAGCCCTAATTTGTATGTTTGTGACATCACAAATATTAAAAATCCAAATGGCTTGTTTCAGGTCCAGTTATATGAAAAAAAGGACTGTGTATTTTTCTTCAGAGTAAGACTTTTGGCTTTTTAACATTATTTTTAGTGCCCACAAACTTGTTTTTATACCAGAAAATATGAGTTTTTATTTTCACAATATATCTCCTTTAACATTATTTTATATTGCCCATGAAGTTGGAATAAAAATATTTTCTTAGCGCTTCTCATGAAATTATTGTGACAATAGGTGCATCACTCACGTCAATTAAAGTGCATTTTGAAAATGTGCATTTATTTTCTTGGACACATTTCAAATTTTTCAGCAAGTTTTATTTTGCGCCAGAAACTGCTGTATTGAAAAAGTAAAGTCAATTGATGGAAACACAAAGCAATTAAAAAATGTGAAAAGTCAGCCACTTGCGTCTCTGCATCTAAGCCAAAAGCTAAACTAATAGCCAAGCTAAGGCTACAACACAATCCGATGATGTTACAATAACAAACTGCAGAGTACACAGCTGAAGAATGAAACCTCCAAAGTTTTCTACTTTCGTCGAGTTTGTAATAACAGTAGCAGATAGCTTCAGACCAATTATTTTTAGTCATGTCTCATCTGATTTACTGGATGTAACACCCCTTTCAGTTTGCTGTGGTAAAGCACATCCCAAGAGTTGCAAATGGTAGTTGATGGAAATGTGCATTTCCTTTTATCAAATTTCTAAAATTTCACTTTAAAAATGTGATACTTTTGGATGGAAACCCAACTAATGTGATTTATTCTTAATAGATAGAGTGTGAAAATGATGTGTATAAATAGAAATAAAAAGACTAACGTGTCAGAAAACAAATTATTCCAACTTTATGGGCAACAATGTATGTTTATCTTCACTCTTTTCTCCATGATAATTTTTCTGACATTCAGCACAACAGGACCACACAGTGCAGAGAGAGAGAGAGAGAGTGCTTTAATTATATTGTGTGCTTTACTTTCCCACATACTGACAGTTGAAGATGATCTGTGCATCACAAACTAAATATTAAGACATTATTTTAAAAACGGCCATTTTTCTGATCTTGAAATGAACCAACATGTGGGCTTTAAGGATGATCATCCATATCGAGCGGAGTGGGAGTCATGACTCAAGTGATTCGATTTCACAACTTCTCATTGCAGATGTAGTCGGGGCCAGATTGCGGTCATTTGATAATACAGCATGGCTGTCAGAGGTTTGATCATGTGTCAGGATGAATCAGAAGGTGTCAGGGTATTTGTTTTATTTAGAAATGTGTGGGAACAGTATGATGTGATGGTGACTTAAGGACAAGCATGAGCTCACCGTTCAATTCAGGCTCATGTCCTTTCCCACACAGGGTTTCTCTATCATTTAGTTTAGTATGAAGTAAAAAAAAAAAAACAGACTAAGCATACACGCCTACATGTGTGTATGGGACAGTAGTGTCGACTTGTATACGACTGCTCTGATGATAGACACAGTATGCAAACAAGACCTTTCGCCCACACACTGACCGAACCAACCCAAACTTCCCCCTTGGTCCGGAACAGGCTACATAAATAGAGAGTGAGTCTGTCGTATTTTGGGTATAAAAAGGGACCGCACCTTTCATTTCTCCTCCCTAAAGGAATTCACATGTAAATATGTTGAGTCTTTTACAGGTTGAAAAACATGCTTTGTAGAGTTGTATTTAAATCTAGAAATACACCTTACTTCATAAAGTGACTGGCAAAGGTGAAGTGCAGTAACTCAGAAATCTGTGGAACTGAGAAATCTGACTTTATACCTTTTATTGGTTAGGTTCTTATTTTTTTGTACATTTTTATTCCTTTTCTTGAAGATTCAGTTCATTTTAGTTCATGTTAATTCATTTTTCTCGATTGTTTTGTTAAAATGTGTTTTCATTTTTTTAAATGATCTTGTTGATTTTTGTTATTCCTGATTATTTTGTTTTTTTTTCTTGACTACTGCTCATCATTTTCTCATTATGTTAATTTTTCTCGATTATTTTGTTAATTTTTAACTTTTTCCTGGTAGTTTTGTTCATTTTTGTTCATTTTCTTAACTTCATTGTTATTTTAATTTATTTGTTTTTTTGCATGATTACCCGACCCTGAGCTGCTGGTTCTGCTGGAGGTTTTTCTCTTCCGTTAAAGGAAGTTTTACAGTTAAGTTCAGAATTGCAGCTAATTTAGCAGAATTCAATTACAGTGGTATCTCGGATAATGAATTTAATCCGTTCCGGCGTCACGTTCAGTATCCGAATGATTCGTTATCCGGATGGACTTTTTCCATAGGAATACATTTAAAACCAATTAATCCATTCTGAACCCACAATAAACTCCCATATAAAGTATGTATTACACACCCGTACCTGCACATTTATTCATTATTATTACAGTGGAACCTCGGACAACGACAGCTTCTGACAACGACGAATTCGGACACCGACCGAAAAAATTATTTAAAAATTGAACCAAATAGAGAGCCGAGAGCCAGAACCTCTGTGTTAAGAGGCAGCAGCTCCATTCTCTGGAGGTGTTTACAGAAATTAGAGGAGGAGATAGAGGAGAAGACAGAGGAGGAGTTAGAGGAGGGGATAGAGGATGGGAGAATTTCATTCATTCCGTGTCAGATAATTAACATAACTTCCTTTACAAATAATAATAATGAATGAATGTGCAGGTAGGGGTGTGTAATACATACTTTATATGGGAGTTTGTCGTGGGTCCAG
>JAQQAE010018552.1:0-11167 GCA_029823295.1 Pseudamia nigra
TTTCCATATATTAAAGCTTGAACAATCACAAATCTCCCATACTTACCCTTTATACAGTCTGGAAACTTAAAAGGTAGGTTTTTCCTAATTAAAATGGCCACTCCTCTACTCCTTTTGTTTTAATTTTTAATGCTCCTTGTCGTTTAAATGTGTTTCCTGCAGTAAAGCTATGTCTACCCATTCCCTGTTCAGGCTTAACAGAATTTTCTTTCTCTTGATTGGTGAATGACTCCCCTTAATGTTCCAAGTACATATCTTTAACACATTACTGACCATAACTCAACATAGTAATCATTTAGAATCGGCTGAGCAGCAACAAATAAACAAACAAAAACACAAAGAGAACCAAAGCACGAACAGCACCAAACAGGAAGTCTTACCCCTCACTTAACAGAGGTATCTAAACTTCTTAAAGTCCCACATCCTGCCCCACTGCGACCATGGCATGTAACACAGAAAGCAAAATAGGGCTGATTTCAGTCCAATTTCTTACTGTCATCAAAAACTCCTTCAGGCTGGAGCATCACTGCTAATTTAAATATATAACTGTATTAAACAAACAAATAAAACAGATATGTTACCCATCCTATACGGTACCTTGCTGTAGAATCTTGAAAAATGAAATAAAATGTAAAATAAGGCAACTATCAAACGTGTTGTTGTCCACAGCCGGGGCTACACAGTGTGCACTTTCAACCCATTGTGTCCATAAAGATTTTAACTTTGTCAGGAGAATCAAATGTCTTGGTCCCGTCGCCGGTGATCCCCAGCGTCGCTGGATACAACATGGAGTCCTGGATTCCAGATGCTCTCAACCACTTCTTCATCTCGTCGAAGCCTTTGCGTTTCTGAACAACAGCTGCTGAAAAATCTTGAAAAAACATCAACCTGGATCCTTCATAGATGAACGCCTGAGCGTCTGTCCCACGTCACCTCGAAGCCTCCATCACTCTTTGCTTATCACCAAAGTTATGGAAGTGGACCAGCAGGGGTCAAGGGCATTGATCCGGACCCGGCTTTGTGACCAGCGCACGGTGAGCTCTCTCCACTTTGTTTCCAATTTGAGAAAGTTAGGCAGCCAGTCCTCAAATAGTATAAAATAATCCTAATGCCATGCTTCAGTGCTTGTTCATGCACTTCTTTACTGTATATTAAAATGAAATGATAATACAATAAATATCACTATATGAATACAGGTTTGGGCATACTTTCACATCTACTGTATTCTCAGTGATTCTCGTGTTTATTATATTTTCAAGCAAATAAAACTCCTAATTTTGTGTTTTTCAGGTGTTTTAAGTTTTAAAAGCCTTATGAGCTAAAGAGATAATTATAGACATGGATGCTGTAGAGGATATGAACAGTTCTTCATATTTAGTACCACAAATGAACCCCCCAGATCCAGTGATGACAACAACCTAAGATAAACCAAAGCAAAATTATCAGCTGTGTTTACACTCCACAGTGTACACAGCATTAAATCTACTTATGAAACAGCAGGAATCTCTATAGTAATGTGTTTATAGCTGATTTGGGCTTTATAAATAATTTTGAGTTTGATTGTCGGTTTAAATCAAACTTGTAATTGTTATCCTCTCCATGAGTCATCTCCCAGAATGCATTTCAGATGCGATTCAAGCTTTAAAAAAAAGCAACAAAAAAGGCAGAATTTGAAAACACTGCAACTCTGTTCTCCCCGAATCCATGCACCTATGGAAATTCAGTGATGAAAAAACAACTTCATTTTCAATTCTTCATTTTAAATATGATAGTAAAATAAGGAAATTTTTTTTTGCTTGTTTTCAAATGTAGAGAAAATGAGAAATTTTCTCATTTTTAATTGAACTTTTGAATGAGTGATGTGGAATTGTATGGTTAATGTGCTCATTTTCCTTTTTCTGTCTATATGTGAAAATATTCAAAACAGACACATAATATACAATTTTTAGTCATTTTTAATTAGCACATGACCTTTTTTATCATGTCCGTAATGGCCAACATAAAATTAGCATGTAACACATCAACAAAACATCTTATTTTATGATTAAACTTTGGTTATTTTCAGGATCAAATGCATATCCCGGATACCAAAAACTATATTTATTCAAAACAAAAATATTATTTTTAGTTAAACGGTTGTGTGTGTTCCTGAGTTTATCTTACCTCCCTGCCACACTTACTTTTTCTGTCGATAAAAAATGCTTTGTCACATTAAATAACTTGACAAACAGGAAATGACATAATTTGAGACTCTGGAAGAGCCACGTTCAAAAGCAGGTAAGTTCACACATTATTTTATTTTTTAAGCTCAACCTTACCACCCCATCAAGCAAAATAGATCAAGAATATGGTTTTTTTATTCCAAAAAAATCCACTATTAATGCAAAGAAAATGATATTTCAAATTAAAATGATATTTACTAAGTCAGTTAGCTGATCACACAGCCATTTTAGGATAACATTTACCACTCTGTCATGTTTTTGATAGAAAAACAGGTCATATTAATAAGTGTTGCCTGAGGTGAGAAAATATGTTTTCTTGGAGGTTTAATATGTCTTTCATTTTGTGCATTTCTTAAAAAAAGTTTTCCCTTTCTGAAAATTTTGAAAATTGCAAAGTGGAAATGGCACCTGTTTCTCTCACGATCTATAAGTTCTCTTCTCCAAAATGAGGCACTAATGTGCTGCATTTTGATATGACTAAAAACATGGGTTGTGCAACGACTTATCGACTTGCTTACAACAGGAGGATGGGCTCGTTAAAAAGTTTCCTATATGGATTACAGTCCACCATATAAACATCTTTCAGCAAAATGTTATTTATTTCAAACATAAATAATCCTATTTCATAACAGGTGGCATCCCGAGTGGACAAACACTGTCTTTAAGTCCCGTCTGTTTACTGACTCGTTGGTCTGAATGAAACCAGAAGCGTGTCCCTGACCAGAACTGAAAGGTCAGGGAGGGGTCATGGCTGCTCAGCTCGGAGATGGGAAACTATTATTGGAACTATTGTGGAGTCGCTATAATTCATGTGAAAGGAAGTCGTCTTGTTCTGTATGTGTGTATCTGCATGTTTTAATGACTGTAGGTTTACACAAATCTATCTATAGACTGCATGTTGGTGATGATTCATTGTGCTTCAGTGGCCCTTTAAACTCCCATGTATCTTCACTGCTGGACACGCAATGATGACTGATCACTGGGATTTCCTTCTCAAGCTACTTTATTTAATTGATTGATGCGGTAGAGAGATACGTTAATAAGACAAATAGACAGTCAAGACAGATATGTAGAGCTTGAGTCCGAATTCATTTAATTACATTATTTTTGTTGAAGTTAAGCTGAATCAATCAAGAAAATGAGCAAAAATGAACAAATAGGCAGCAAAAAATACAAATAGGAAGTAAAAAACATGAGACCAAAAATTGACAAAATGAGGAAGTGAATGATTAAGAATATTAACTATGTTGAAAAAAATGGAACAAACTTATCCCCCTAAGGATTAAAATAATCAAACAACATAAAACAAGAGCAAAAAATGAATGGAATAGCCATATTGAAACAAAAATCAGCAAAATTATCCCCAAAATGAAAAAAATTTTTTAAAAAATATTAAAGACCAAAAAAAAAAAACAAAACCCAAAAAAACAAAAAAAAAAAAAAAAAGACTGGGAGAAAACAAGAAACAAAATGAATGAAAATAAACAAAAATGAACAAAAAATGAATGAAAATGACAAATTAAGCCAAAAAATGAATTACAGAATCATTAGAATAAAACAAGTGAACAAAATAATCAGGAAAATGACAAAAAATTGACAAAATAAGTTACAAAATCAAATCTGTGGATTAATCAAGTAAATGGACAAAAATGAACAAAATAAGAAACAAAAATAACAAAGGAAATGAAGAACACTAAATAAATAAGCAAAAAATTAACAAAAATGTGGCCAAAAAAATGTACATTTTTAGACACAAAAGTCTTTGGCTTTATTATAGACAGAAAAGACAGAATTCATCTCAGTCATAAATCATTTATTATGATAAAAATGTTGCTAAAGCTACATTTATAAACTGATTTTTTTCACAGTCCTATAGATCTTTATACAAGTTTTACAGCTGCACCAAATAAAAATTTAGAGTGTGTTTTTAACAGCTTTAAAGGCCACTGCGAGTGTGTGTTAGAGTGTGCATAAAGTGTGTGTCTCTGTGCTCCGATGCTCCGCTGACCTTCGGGGAGTAAACAGTGTTTCAGGAGGATGGACTCAGGCTGTTGCTCTCTCTCCCTGTGGCGTCGCCGTCAAAATGACAATCTGTTATTGGGAAAAACCAGCGCGGCTCCTCCATCACCAGCTGAAGCTGTAAATAAAGAACCGCACGGACGAGCTTTGGGCCTGGAACCAGCGGGTTTTGGAGAAGACATGTCCTGGTTATGTTTGAGGACGGATAAATGATAAAAATATGCTTATTAGATGATATAGATAATAGACTAGTAAATATCATGATATATCATGATTTTTCTCAAGATTAAAGGCTGATTGAATATTACATTACACTCACTGATTGAGTAGAATTGTATGAGGCACTTTTTAAACTCTTACTCAAGTGCATACGTTTATGAGTACTTCTACTTCTGTTTGAGTTTTTACAATTATAAAGTAACAGTACTTTTGCTTGAGTGTTGTTTCTGTGTACTTTATACACCTCTGATGGCAAGAAACACTCACAATAAAGGAAAAAGTCCATTATGACTTTAAGAAATGAAGGCCAGTCAATCTGACAAGTCTCAAGGACTTTGAATTCGTCCTCAAGTGCAGTCGCCAAAACCATGAAACACAGTGATGAAACTGTCTCCCATGATGACTGTCCCATGTACGGATGGAAATTGATAAGAATTTAACGATTCCGATTCCATTATTGATGCTGATTATCGATTCAATTCCTTAACCATTCTCTTATCGAGTCTCATTGGTTGAAGATGACTATAAAAAGGCTTATTAAAATTACATGTAGTGATCAGTTGATCTGCCAAACTGTTTCTGTTGGGGGTTTGTATTTTTGGTTGAGAATCTTTATCATGTCCCTACAGAAAACATACGAGTGAGAATAAATTACAGTTAATCATATTTGTTACAACTACAACATACAACTTTAACTTTTCATAACATAAAAGGACTCTTACCAAAAGTTAGGGGCATCTATCGTGGAAAAACAGTGCAAATCTTTTACCACAAACCTAGTCACTGTTCAGTGACATTCATTTATTCTCTTCTCAATCATTCTATTCGTCCTGCCACAATTAAAGTAGCAGTTAGCGAACAGTGTTTTCAGCTGCAGCCTCTGAGCCGGTCTGACTCTGGCAGTCATCATCTACATCTAATGAATGAAACGCTAGTTATTTGTGTTGTGAAAGCAAGTTCACACAACCAATCAAATCTGAATCTGGAGCAGGTAGTGACATTATCTTTTTTGACGCATGCCGTGCTAATGTTAGCCGTGCTGCTGCTGCCTTGTGTGCTGCATGAAATTACATGCTGGGTGTATAAAGGTATTTCCTCCCTTACATGAAATGACAGCTTTGCAAGTATTGGAGGCCCTGCTATCATCCTTATGTGTAAAATATAACCACTTTTTCCAGCACTTCTGCCTGGCGACATGTTAGATATGTTATAAACAAACCAGTGCCGCATGCGTGTGATGTCATCTTGCACATAATGGGATCAATACAGGAATCGTTAAGGCAGCATGATGATAATCCCAAGGAATTGATCCACATGGAGCTGGTTCTCAACAAAAACCAGTTCTTGATTCCCATCCCTACCTCTAATGCAGAGGAGAAGTCGATTAATAGAATAGAATAGAATAGAATAGAATAGAATAGAATAGAATAGCCACTTATTGTCATTCAGGAACATACATGTACTAGTTAGTCCGCATTTGGTATAAAGTTTTGTTGCATTTACTCACTATAGGAGTGGTAAAAAAAATAATCATTCTAAAATATAAGTTTAAAAAATGTAGAATGTGTAAAGTATAAAAAAAACCCCTCAGATATGTCTTACAAATATGAAATGTGAAACGTTCACATATTACCTTGTTACAATTACCAGACTCAGAAACTGCCAATTTAGAGAACCTCAGATGGTTTTGGCATCTGAGTGTACAACGCAGTCATCAACGTTCTTTCATAGTTTGGATGTCTTGGGTATTAAAAACCACAGAAGGAGAACGTATGTGCAAACTTTTGACTGGTAGTGGACAAGGGGCCACTAGAAGGAGGCTAAAGAGATGCATTTGGCCCCAGACCTGCAGGTTGAACACCCCTGCACCAGCCAGGCACTTCCAAGTCAGAGCAGGTTTTTGAAGTTGCAGCTGCAGCTCCGTCTCATGAACAGAACAGGAAGCGCCAAGGTCTCCAAGACAAAACAAGACGCTCACTTCTAATGCCAGCAGGGCACTGTCAGAAAAAAATTAAACTCACTCTCCATCTCCGTTACAGTGGCAGTGGTCCACGTTTGTTTGTCCCTTTTAATTCTTTTTATTTGGCAGCTTGTAGAAATCTACTCATTATAGATGTAGACTTCAGGACTGAGAGGGCAAGATTTGTCTGTGTCAAAGTTGATAAAATGTGCATTTGACATGGATATGAACAAAATAAATTAATATAGTAATCAAGAAAATAAACAAAATGACCAAATTAATTCACAAAAAGAACCTTAATGAACGGTGTAACTGGGAAAATAAACAAAATAAGCAAGAAAATTAATACAAGAAATGACCCCAACAATGATCAAAATGGTCAATACTTATAGAACACGGAAGAGATAAGGAGACAGATGCACATGTTGATAATATTCATTGCGTTTCATGCCAACTTTAGGCCACACCCACATGATCCAGTTCCTATCAGCCTTGTTCATTTCCCTGCACACAGCAGCCCTGGAGATCCAAAAATAGGGATGACTGTTCTTATACGCCAGCCTTCACATAGCTCATTCACCTTGAAAGCAGCTGGACACCACGGCAACGATGAGCAGACCCTGCCCCTCTGACTCCGCCCATCACACTGGTCAAGGAGACGTGCCTGGATGTGTGAAGCATGAAGATATGACCATGTAGAGAGGTCCACGTGTTGACAAATACATGAAAAAAAGATTTGGTTGGCTATTTTGTTCATTTTAATTTATTGACATGAACAACAGTGTTGCTCTTGGGGTTTCATTTACAAAGTCCAATTCCAATGAAGTTGGGACATTGTGTAAAATGTAAATAAAAACAGAATACAATGATTTGCAAATCCTTTTCAACCTATATTCAACTGAATACACCACAAAGACAAGATATTTAATGTGCAAACTGATAAACAATATTATTTTTTGTTAATATTCACTGATTTTGAATTTGATTCCTAAAACATGTTCCAGAATAGCTGGGACAGGGGCAACAAAAAACTAGCAAAGTTGATGAATACTCAAAAAACACCTGTTTGGAACATTCTACAGGTAAACAGGTTAATTGTAAACAGGTGAGTGTCATAATTGGGTAAAACATGAGGGTCCATGAAGTGCTCGGTTGTTCACAAGCAAGGATGTGGTGAGGTTCACCACTTTGTGAACAACTGCAGAAATATAGGGATTTCATCAACTACATTCCGTAATATCATCAAAAGATTCAGAGAATCTGGAGAAATTTCTGCAAATAAGCAGCAAGGCTGAAAGCCTACATAGAATATCTGTGACCTTCGACCCCTCAGGAGGTGCTACATTAAAACCTGACATTGTTCTGTAAAGCAGTGGTCCCCAACCTTTTTTGCGCCACGGACCGGTTTAATGTCAGACAATATTTTCGCGGACCGGCCTTTAAGGTGTGGTGGATAAACACAACAAAATAAAATGATATGAATGATAGTATCGATACCAAGTCGGTACTGGTTTCGGATTGATACTAGCCTGGTGAGATCGATACTTTACTTTAAGTTTTGCTCTTTTTTGCAATGCTGCAGTTTCGACAAAGAGGAAACAGCCAGGTCACCGGACTTGCTGTTCCTGTGTCAGCGCAGAGCAGACACACTCTGCCATCCTCCCTCTCTTGTTTTTAGATGTTGCGTCGTCATGTGAATCACGTGATGTGACTTAGATGCACAAAGCAAAGAAACAAGCAAGTTGCCAGTTCAGGTTCATCAGCACATGCACAGAGGAAATCCAACAGAAGAATGACAGAGAGGAAGAGGAGCCATCGCGTGGCAAACGTCTGCAGGTCTAGACAGAAAGCAGACATCGCTGCCGCTGAGGGAGAAGCCAACACATAAGAGCCAACTTATTTTCACTCCGGTTGAACCCACCCTGCCGTGACTGGGTCGGGCTGACACCGGCTCGTAATCAACAATTCATACATTGTTGTCAGATTCAGAGCTGGATCCAATTTGAGAAAACGGCTGTCGTTCCAGCTTCCTCAGTGTTGCCCCCGTTAACCCTCCAACCGCGGCTCTGATTTAATCCCAGCAAACGCTGCCTCCTCTGCAGCTCAAAATCACACAGCTCTCCGCTGCGGTCCGTCGGTAGGTCAGGGTCCATCCTGCGGAGGGGTCCTGCTCCCCCATAACGACTGACCTGTTACACAGGAGGCTTTTGCAGCCAAATGGATCTATGCGGCTGAGCAGATAAATAAAGCCCTTTCTATTTAATTATAAACTTTGTCCTAACTCTGTCCTGGGCTTTACCTATTTAATAATAAAAAAAGGAAAACACTTAAGGTCGTGAAAATTAATGGACACTAAGCAATTCAATAATGCATCCACCTTATTTATTAAAAAGTATCGGTATCAGTGATACTGGCCTGTATTCACTTGGTATCAGATCAATACCAAAATATGCAGTATCGCACACCACTAGCCGACGCTGCCCCTTTAAGAAGGAAGCGGCTGTAGGTAAGAGAATAAGGCGAAGAGAATCTAGTAATTTTCCAAAATAAAACATTGTTCGAAATCAGATAATAAATAAAACGGAAATAATGTAAGTTATGTATTCTTTCTGTGCGGCCTGGTACCAGTTGACCCACGGACTGGTACCGGTCCGCGGCCCGGGGGTTGGGGACCACTGCTGTAAAGGACATTACCACGTAAGCTCAAGAACACTTCAGAATACTATTGTCAGTAACATAGTTCATCACTACATCTTCAAGTGCAAGTTAAAACTCCACCATGACATATATCAACAACAATCAGAAACGGCTCTTGTTTCTCTGGACCTGAGCTCATCTGAGATGGACTGACACAAAGTGGAAAAATCATTGTTTTCAGGGACATCCATGATCATTTCAGCAAGACAAATCCAAGCCATATTCTGTAAATGTTACAACAGTGTGACTTTGTAGTAAAATAGTGAGGCTACTAGACTGGCCTCCCTGCAGTCCACACTTGTCTCCCATTGAAAATCTGTGGAACTTTATGACGCACAATATACGACAATGGAGACTGCTGAGCAACTGAAGTTACATTAAGCAAGAATGGGATGGAATTCCATGAACGAGTGTCCTCAGTTCCTCAACGTTGATTGAGTGTTGTTAATAGGAAAGGTGATGTAACATTAACTTTTGTATTAATAATCCCTCAGAACTCAGAAAATGAAGTTTCTAGGAGGATCCAGAGATGCCTGGGTAAAAAATGTGGGCAATGTTGAAGCAAATCCTTCCCGTTCATCAAGAGTAAAACACACAGTAGTGATTGGTTAGTTTTCAATTTAAAAATGACCTGATATGGTTTTCTGAACCTGTAAAGATCATGTTATGCACCATGTGGCAAGATCAAATTGTGTCAAAGGAACATGTATTGAGTCTGTATCAGAGGTTAAGAAAACAATAACAGAGGTTCTGTGTGGAGACCTACTGCACTGCTTTGATCAGTGGAAGACCTGAATGCAGTGTGTGTTGATGCAGAAAGAGATTAAATTAAAAGAGAAAGACATGTTGAATAAAATTGTATTATAGCTAAAGTCTTGTTTTTTTAAGAGACATACCTTACATAGCCAAGATGCTACAATCAACATTTGACATTCAAATAAAATTGGGATGTGCTTCTGTGATTGAACCTTTAAAGTGGGGTTTTTAACCAATTTTGATCCAGGGACCACCACTCTGACTAAGAAGCAACCTGGGTACCACTGCTGTTCAGTATGAGGACAGGTGCAGGGATTGGTTTTTTTGATACCTGTTAGTGTGATTTCTGGTGACTTGCTCAGAAAGGAAGCTATTTAAAGCGTTTAATAGGGGGGCCCGTTTTCTATAATTGAAATAGCATCAGGCACGGCAATGTCAAAAATATACTCAAAATACAACAACATACAAAACATATAACAGACACAGAATATATAATCCCAGCATTCTGTTCACATTGACTTAGTAGGTATGATCAGCATATAATGGTGATTAATGAAACAAAAATGGAGAGAAATTGGTAAGATGAAATTCAAGAGTACAATGAAGTTTAGGTATATTCAGCATATTAATTGTACAATGACGGGGGTAGCAATTTTAACTTTTTCTTCAAGATGGAGATGGAATATAACATTTTCAAAGTTTCATCAAGTTCATTCCAAATCTGTGGTCCTCTGCGCATTATACTCAAGCTGGTAGATTTTAACTTTTGTTTTTTCCCAGCGGTTTGTTTTTTTTTTCCTAGTAGAGTAGGTGTGCTGTAGTTATTCTTCAGGTACCTGTATACCAGTGTGGAAAACGCACACTCACAGAGATATGTAGTTGCAAAAGGTTTAAACACTGCTGCACATTTTGGAAATTAAGACAAACAACTGATCCAGAACTTCGCCCAGAATTTGTGGACATCTCAGGCACCACTTGCATTATGGACCATCAGTGGACCACGGACCACTGCTTGCAAGCCCGTGCTTTAAAGGGATTACCAAATTTCACAGTTTATCCAGGTATCCAAAGGGATAATCTTCAGTTTACAAACCAAAATCTTCCCGTCCCCTCCACCCCCGTCCTGTCTGTTTCGTCTCCAGGCCTTTTCTCCTGGTCTTCTGCGCTGGCTGAGGGCTGCTGACAGCACAGGCCTCTGGTCAAACAAACAGCAGACACACTGCTGCTAAAGGCCGTCACTCAACAATCTCCTCCCACTTCGACCCCTGACCCCCCACCTCCCCCCCGACCCGGG
>JAQQAE010018553.1:0-11167 GCA_029823295.1 Pseudamia nigra
CAAATGGTAAATGCAACTTCAGGATGAGCACAGCCAAAATAACAAACAGAACAAACCTTTATCCACACAACTAAATAAACTGACAGAACGAAAATAGAAAACAAAATACAGGCTTCTTACCTGAAACTCCCTAAATAAAAACAGGAAACAGGAAAATAGTGCACAAAAGAAACAGCTTCTCACCCCTACCACCAGGACTGCTGAATTTAGAATGTGACTATGGCCAAATATATATTTATAGAATTATTTACAATCAGTCATACAAAGTCCAGTCCGAAAATATGAAATGCAGAGTCAAAAAGCCAATACAAGTCTAAACCAAAACACAGTCGAATTAATCACAGTCACTAGTAAGCAAAGGTTGGAAACGAAAGAGGCAAGTCTGGCGCTGTCATCTGATGGTGTCATTTTATAGTCAATTCTCGCGCCATTGTCTCTGCACATCCGCTTCCTGAAACATACACAGACAAGTGAAATGCGCCTTCCTCAGGTAGGGAGGGAGTGCTGCACAGAAAACAAAACAAAATGTATCAAATAATTAACAAAAATTCAGAAACTAATGAACAAACTGCACTCATCAGAGATGCAGACCCACACATCTCTCAAGACATTATAAATGTTAATTTATAGAGCTGACATGTGCAAACATTTAAAAAAAATATCAGCAATGAGCAATAGCGTCAACTGCTCAGGCAGTAACTATGATTGATTATTTATCTCCAACAGGAGAACATATTGTTCAATAAAACAACAAAGACAGAAGAAGCCAACTCAAATGAAGGTCAATGAATTCAGTTTATGACTACATGCATGCAGTGTCTGCATATTGTCTTTGTCAGAATTATACTTATTTATAAAATTGTCATATTATGGATGTTAAAGCTCTTAATATTAAATGCAGGGGGGCTTTGGCTTGAAAATGGATATCAGAAAGATGTTCTTCCATCATTTTAGTTTCATTTCAGTTGCTAGCGACAGGTCCCCACTGGCCATGACATAAACTATATGTTTGGAATTTAAGGATAAATATAAGAATAAATGCAGTTCCTATACCAAGTTCAATGTCCCTTCCCTCATTTGCAGCAAATTACAAGCCAGAAAGTAAATCTCAGACTTGGTGAATTAATGATCTATTTTTGACCCCTAATGATCTTTGAGGTCAAATGCAAAGTTAAGGCCATTTGTCTTTCAGGGGTTGGCCAAGACCCTATTCTAACTTGTGTTAAAATTTCTTGCTCCTAGCTCCAATAATACAGTCACTATAGATGGCAATGTATTTTAACCTTTCTTGACCCAGTGACCTTGGCCTTTGAACTTTTGACCAGAGGTGGGGCACCCAAGACCAACCCATGTACCAAGTTTGGTGACCGTAGCTCCAATAATACAGTCACTACAAGCAAAAATTTTTCTTGACCTAGTTACCTTGACCTTTTGACCCCAATAACATAGCCGGAGTGGGGCCATGTACCGAGTTTTGTGATCGTAGCTCAATTTGTTCTACAGTTAGAGCACAGACAGACTGACAGACAGACAAATAAAATAATAGGGATTAAAGAAAAAATAGTGAAATATTAAATAAAATGAATGAACACTGAGGAAAGAAATAAATAAAAATGGATGTAAACATCAAGCAATGAACAAAAATAAACATGTAACAAACTAAAACATTAACAAAAATAACAAAGATGACTAATGATAAATAAAAATGAACATAAATAAAAATAAACAAAAAAGGTGGAAAACTAACAAAAATGAATACAATCTTCTTCCTCTCAAAAGTGAATACAATGGTGGATAAAAATAAAAAATGACAGTGGTAATCAAGAAAGTTAGCAAAATAAATGAAATAATAAAAAACATGAAATAACAAAGAAAATAAACCAAAAATAAATGAAATATTTTTCAAAAGAATATAAATGGAGGGGAAAAAATGAACAAAAACTAACAATCAGCTATAAATATTAAACAATATACAAAAAATTAAACACAATAACAAATAATAATAAAAAATTATGAAAAAAACTAAAATTAATGGAAGCCAAAAAATATATATGTTACATAGTAAAAAGAAGCAAAAACAAATTTCAAAATGTAATGTAATAGTAAATGATATTTAAAGAATACAAAAATGAATGAAAATAAACAAAAATGAATATGATAATCAACAAAATGAGCCAACAGGAACATAGAAATAAAATGATATAGAATTAGCAAAAAAAAGAGTGAAATATTGAACAAAATGAATAAAACTGAGGACAGACATGAACACAAATAGACATACAAATGAAAAATGAATAATCTACAATCAAGTTTCTAGCGTCTAACCCTAGGTTTGTTCAAGGCATCTCTGACCCACAGACATACTGTCCGTCTATAGCAGCATATTTCAGTTTTTTGCCATCACTTACACACTACCTATTAACTAAACATCCCAAATCATAACGCCATATACCAAAAGACAAACACATTTCCCAAAACTATGAACACTATTCACCTGTTCACACACAGAATTCAGATTAGTTGAACTTTTCCTCTACAACTCCACAATTGTTCATATCTCACTGTCTGCATTATGTGCTCATTTAGAAAACACTGGCATTCAATATCATCAGCTCCAGTCATCACAACTGAAACCCGATTAACATACAATACAATCCCTTAGGTGGAAACACAAAGAGTCAATTGAAATTAAATAAAAGAGACATGGGTCAGATTGCTAGTTTTAGAACTATGGATCCACAAAGACCTGAAGGTAGAGGAAGAGGACACAGGGCAGGAGATGAAGGAGGAAGGACAAGAAGAAGGGAAAGGAGACAAATGGTTTTTGATGAGATCTGCGTGACTCTGGTTGACCGTAACATCATCACTGGTAGTACAGTCGTTATAATGGAGTGTGTGACTGGTGCATGGCAGACCTGAGATCAGTTCCTGGTTGGCCTACCAGTATATCTTTCGGGGGTTTTTTTCAGTTGCTAAACTGCATCAGTCAATACTGTAGTTACACTTCCAATGCTTTCCACCCAATCAGCGAAGCAGAAATCCATGTGAACTAAACCCTCAATCATTTTTCATTTCTTTCACAAAAAACGCATTCAATGACCACATTTTCCCAAATTCGTGTACTCTTTTCTCACACACCATCAGCTGTAAAACATGATATATTTTCAGCATAATTTTCAAAAGCACCTTTTTTCAAATTTTTAAAGAAAAAAAATTCCAACCTAAAAAGATGACAAATTTCTTTCATTTTATTTTAGTAACACATGTAGAAATCCTCTGCAGAATATGTAAAAGAGAATAATTTTGGGGATCCAGCAATGTTTTCTTTTCAACTTTTTATTTCTAAAATGTTAGGATATGCGTGATTCTATAAGGATGTTGAAGCAGCTGCATTTCTGCTTCGTTCTCATCACATACAGTCAATGAAGTGAAAAAGTTATCCTGTGATAAAATGCTGATTTTTGTTAAAAATCAAACTTCAAAGAGAGGAGTTCATTATTTCCTTACAGTGATGCTCCCTGTTCTTTGTGTCTTTAAGTCAGTTTGTTATGAGTGACAGTGCTTGCTTTCAAGTGAGAACCGTTTACACAGTTTTAGACGAAAGAGCCGATTTTGAGTCATGTATGAAGTCTTTGGGTGGTCTGAGTGCGTTTTGCAGGTGAGAATAACTGTTTGGCTAAGATGCATGTTGACAATGCAGACTGAGTTAAGTTAAGTTTGAAAAAAGTAGCCTCAGGATTTACCGATGTGTTTAAACGATTAAAACGATGAGTGTAATGTCCATTGAGTGTAATGTCCATTAAAACGATGGTTTAAGCGAAAAAAAAAAAACTTTGCTGAAATTGAATTGGACACTTTCACCATACAATGTGGAAATCAAGTCAGTATTTTTTGTATAATCCTGCTGACAGACAAACTAACAAACCAACACAAAAACGGAACTTCCTTGGTGGACATAAGAATTCTTGTATGTCACAGAGGATGTGGGGGGAATAAATTGACATCCGTTGTGGGGGATCAGCTGCATTGTTCATTGCAGTAACAGGTTGTTGCAGTATGTTGACATTTTGAATTGGTAGCGTATGCGTATTTGATGCTTTTGTGTAATGTCTGAAAGCAAAGTCAGGTTCAGATACAGGAGCACACAGTTTTGAGTGGAAAGATTGGTTTTGATGTAGAAGTTTGAAGTTTCTGTTTAGAGTTTTAACAAATGGAGCATAATTTCAACGAATGAATCTTGGCACTTGAGAAAAACTGTGAGAGCATTTCAGTCAAATATAAACACTTCTGTGTAATAAAAAGCATAAAGCAAACGTCGGAGACAGATCCGGTGTGATCTCCAGTGTGATCTCCGTGAAAACAGCCTCTACAGTCAACACACGGCATTTGAAGAGGAGGCTGCTCACTGAAGTATGTGTTAACAGCCACTCAGCTTATAAACACTCCATCTTTATTGTAGTGAAGGGTCGGCTAGAATGTACGTACTGCAAACAAAAAGCCACCTACGACTTACGAAGAAAATACTGATGGATTCTGATTCTGTAGGAGTAGATGTGACACAGATGGATGCAGAATTAATTTCACTGCTCAGAAGACATGCATGAAACATCTGTGTCTGCATAAAATACATTTAAGCTCATTCCTCATAAATACTTGTAATTATTAACAATAAAGGAAACCACATCCTATGTCGTCACACGTCATAAAAGTCTCAAATAAAAGAACTATAAGAACCGGTTTTCTCATGAGCATGAGGTAAGCATTGAGTCAACAAGATGAAATGTTGGACCAAATATCAGAAAAGGAATAAAAAATGATTAATATAATAAACAAAAGGAAGGAAAAAAAAGGAAAATGTATGAAAAAAATTAGGAAAAATGAATGTAAAAAAATATAAAATGACCAAAAATAGCAAAAAATTTTAAAAAATGTAATAGACTAAAATCGACAAATGTGACCCAAAAACAGAAAAAAAACTTTAGAGAAAATTATCAAAAATAACACAATGAAAAAAAAAAATGAACAAAACTGAAGAAGGAAAAGAAGAAAATGAAAAAAAAAATACAATACAATAACCAAGTGAGCAGAAATGACCAAAAAAATAATAATAATAATAGAACAAAATTGATTAAAATGAACAAATAATAGAAAAAGTGAAAAAATAATAACCAAATAGGAAAAATTACCATGCATGAAAAAGAAAAAAATATACAAATAATATAAAAAATAAAAATGAATACAATGATGCATAAAAGTGAACAAAACTGAAAATGAAAAAAATAATAACCAAATATGAAGAAAATTACCATAACATTAAAAAATAATAAACAAAATAAATGAACATTATAGTTAAAAAATAGTTAAAAAGATAGTTAAAAAAAACCCAAGCAACAAAGAAACAAATCATGAACAAAATAACAAAAAATCCAAACAAAATCAAAATTAACAAAAAGTAACAAAATGACCAAAAGATAAAAATAAACAAAATGAGTACAGCATCAAATAAAATAAAGAAAATTATGAAAAAAGAAATAAAACTTGAAATCATCAAAAAAATCACTAAAAAGAAAAAAGATAAAAAATGACCAAAATAGAAAAAATAATAAACAAAATACCAAAAATTTAAAAAACGCAAAAGAATAAAGGAAATAAAATGAACTGAAAAGAAAAAAATAGTGAACAAAATGACAAAAGTAAACAAAATAACGAAAAAAGAACAATGTAAATAAAATGAACCAAAAAAAACAAAATTACCACAAAATAAAAAATATACAAACTGATGAGAAAAGAAAAAAATGACCAAAACGGAAAAAAAAAGAAATTTGACCAAAAAAAGGGAAATAAACAAAAGTTACCACCAAAAATGAAGAAACCAAGACAGTGAACAAGCATGCACAAAATAATAAACAATGATGAAAATATAAGAAGATAATCACAAAAATGAACAAAATAAACCAATATGAACAAACAAAAATGATCAGGATAACCAAGAAATATACAAGATACACAAAAAATACAGTAAACCAATGGTCCAACAATGGAAAAAAATATCTAAAGGAATGAACAAAAATGAACACAAATACTCTACTGTGAAAATAATGAACAAAATGAAGAAATACATGAGAGAAATAAGAAAAAAAGATTAAATAAACATCAAATAAATAAGCAAGACTGACCAAAAAAAACTGCAAACAAAAATAAATAGAATAATAAACCAAAGAAATTTGCAAAAAAAGTAAATAATAAACAGATTGAATGGGGGGGGTTATAAATGGTGTGACAATGTTAATGTGTTCACTAATTATAGTATATCACAATGAGGCTGTTTCTGCAGTGTAAATTTGTGAACCCTTACAGACGTCTTTAATGGATAAATATTAATACTACATTTAAGTGTTAAGATGGGACTCTTAATGAAGGTGAATTTTTAATTTCAAAGATCAAAATGGACAATCATTGCTCATGCTAAAACCCAATAAAATAAATGAGTCGGCTTTCATTTGGTGGACCTTCGTCTTCCACCGTCCTACTGCATGTCATCTTCTTCGTCTCCGTCTCCTCTATGTCTCCTCCTTCTCTTCAGCCCATTAGAGACAAAGGGAAGCTCTGGGCGCATCGATCACGCTAACCTCCCGTGTGACCACGTGCCAAATGGCACGCCTAGAAAACCAGGCCTGCTCCGTGCTGTTCTTTGTTTGTGCTCTTCCTGTGTTTCTCAGAGCAGCATTGTGGGACTCTCAACAAGTGGCTCATTTAAGCTGCTGCAGCAACGTGTTGAAACACACATCCTGCTCCAAATGGAACTTTGGTCGTAAACAAACACTTCTCTGGACGTCAAGTTTATCCCGTGTATTTGTTGCAGCCGTAGATTTCAGTTTAATACCTGGCTCATGTAGAGATTTCTGTCAGTGCTTTTATTTCGCTCCCTCTGGGTAGAATTTATGTGGAACAGATGACAGCTTTCTAACCATGATGGCTCTCACCTCATAGAAAGTTCTAGCGGTGTTAGATGAGCTGAGTGACTTCCAGGTGATAAATCCCTCTCCTGGATAGGACTGAAGTTAAGATGAAAGCAAAGAGCAGTAGAAGATATAGCTTTAGATTTCACCCCAGTATTAGTAACACATGCATAGTGACAGACATTTAACAGCCTGTACTGATATGATTTGAGTGTATTTACACACCTTAATAAATAAAGTCAGAATATATTATTTCATGGGCATGTACAAGGAAAAGGGATGTTAATGTTTCTGTCATAGACCATATATTTTCGAGCAAAGTGACTGTGATATGACCCATCGATTTCTGGACAGCTGCTTTGGTGCCAGTTAGGTTGTCATTTCCTGAATGACAAAACAGGACATAACCATATTTGGACAAATGGTGGTGGAGATACAGGGGTCTTATGGGTAAGCTACATCAAGCATTGCCAAACAATGTCATATTACCATGTTGTTAGTGTAAACACTTAAAAACAGAAACACTTTCTAATAGCTACACATTACTAAACATTTGTTAAGCATGATTAACCCTATAAAGGCTGACCCAAGACAAAATGCACAAAAAATTCAGATTTTTTTTAATCTGAAGCCTTTATTTGCCCCTTTAACAAAATTAAATTAAAATAACCAAAAATAATTTGCATCTATGTTTTTTATTTCTTTCATATTTGACATAGTGGGACTTAAACATAATTCACCTCCACCTGGGGGCAAAAGACCAATTGCAAAAGACAGATTGTATTCAACAGGGTTTTGAGCAAAGTTTTTACCATATGATGATGCAATAGGTTTCAGAAATGTGTGTACTAAATATGATTCACACAGCATTATAGGGTTAATACTTAGTTCATCATTTATAAAGCATGACGCCTCCACTTAATAGGCATTAGCACACAGTTTGTAAATGTCAAAAATGTTTTATTTTTGATCAAAAATTTTATTGTATTTACATACTTTATTAATTAACAATTTAACATTTCTAACTTAACTATTTATAAATGCTTTATATAGAGATAGTCAGAGATTCAAAACCTCATTTAGAAAACTCAGTAATTCATTTAAATGTACATTTATATGTCTAAATGTTTAAACGTGTTTTTACTTTGTTAATAAATGCTTTATGAACCTGTATTTCTACTGTAAATCATGATCAATTCAGGTAGTTGTAAAACATTTAGTATTAGTTCACCATTATAGAGAGCTCATCTAAAGTGAGGACTACCTAAGCCTGGAAAAGCATTTACAGAGGAGAATTAAAGGCTCAACAGAAAAAGGACAAAACACAGTGATCCAGAACATAAGACATATTTATTTCAGGAAAAATGGAACTGATAAAAATGCTATAACTTGATATAACATGCAGAAATAAATCTCTGCGATAAGATGAATAATAAATCAAACAACATAAACTAAATGAAGAAAAAAGTGAATATGCAACAAAATGTACAAAAACAAAATTAACAAAGCAATACTAAACAGTGAAACATGTTGCTGAGCTGTAAACCGAATCATGTGACCTGTGACTGCAATGAAAAGCATTAAGGCTGATCATAATAGACATAAACCAGACAAATACATTAAAATCTCATGGTGGTCACTGTGCAGCATCCTATTTTAAAAATCTTTTTAATCTTCCCATATGACAATACGAAGAAAGACATCTTGAACTCGTCTGCACCATGAAATCTGTAGAAATTCTACATAGTGTGTTAGATGCCACATATCGGACTGCAGAATCACTTTTTAGCCGGGGAAATACAACAGGTTTAAGGGCACTTCAGTGGCAGTAGAAAAATATGGTTCAATGGCAAGAAAATACCCTGGAAATATTCTTGTTTTATCTTTCTTTGTAAAAACAGCTTAAATGCTCCGGCAGCTGTTTCACTGTTAGTTCTGTGTGGGTGATTCTCTGTTCTGCCTATTGTCTCACATTCACACCCACACTTTCAGAGACTAACCATTCTCACTCTCGCCACCATTCAAAAGTAGACCGCTACATCTTCCAAAGTGCAAAATGTCAGCCTGTGTGACAAATGCACTGGTCATCCAGTAAGACTTATTATTTTTCATGTTGTTCGCGAAATAGTAAATGATTATAATTTATAATTCTTGCTGAAAACTGATAAATGGCATCTATACAGACATATTTCTGTTTTACGGCTTTTACTATACAGATAATCAATAATATAAAAATGTGATTTTTCATTTGTGAAAAGTGAAAAGAAGTTCTGGTGGCACTTTGTGCAGCTTTCTGTCATCAGATCCAGCACACAAAAATCTGTGACTATGAGGAAAATGAATGGCATTGTATGTTTTCAATGTTCACTGCATGTGAAAGTTACCAATATGCAGCTTTTTCCCCCACTTTGTGTAGAACTCTAATACTCTGTCATTTTTGTTCAGTCTTTTTTTATTTTACTCATGTACAGTTAATTTCTCGTCATTTTGTCGCTTATTTTTTCAGTTTCTTTATTATTTTGTTCGTGTATGATTAATTCCTGGTCATTTTGTGGGTTATATTGTTCATTTTCTTCATTATTTTGTTTATGTATGGTTAATTTCTGGTGAGTTCCAAGGTCATGTTGTTCATCTTTGTTTCTTTTTGTTGATTATTTTGCACATTTTCCTGATTTTTGAAGGACAAAAACCAGAGAAGAGGCAGAGTGAAACAGACAGGATGGGTGAAGCTAGAGAGACAGAAATGGCGAAAAGTGGAGCAAACCAAGTGTTAATTTCCACCAAAAGACAAACAAGATGAGTCATTTCTGTCAGAGCATGATGATTTGAAGGAAATTAAATTGACATTTATAAAGACTTTAAACTGCAGGCAGTTGGTGGCCAGATTTTAGTTTTGCACGAACTGCTTTGACCATTTAGTCAAATGCAAATAAACTTTCATTTCCCTCATTTGCTTTCACAAACATTGACCCTGCAAACTGTAGAAAGAAAGTCATATTTTCAAGTCATTCATGTTAAAGTATCTCTGTACAGGATCCATCAACTAAAGGTGATATTCGTTAGGGGAACAACTATGCGTTGGAAGGCGTCATGATATCCCTGCGGAGGGAGATTATGACTCATTCACCTTGAAGAAGAACATAGCTGTTGGCTGAGTCATTGGGGTCACACCCGAACACACCCAGCAGTTCCTCGACCGGTTCTCGATCTCTATCTGATGCTCGCTCTCTCTCAGACACAGACAAGCGAGTGTTTACACCAATGAGGGGCATGTATGTGAATTCATTAATGTAATCCCATCAACTAGATTATTGCTTTTTTAATGTGTATGCATCATAATTTTAAAATTATTCTACAGGGCATATGTTAATTAGAAAATGCCTGTAAGGGGAAAAAAAAATCACATCTACCATGAGAAAAGTTTCTGCAACATAATCTTTAAACAGCAAGAAGTAAACTGCAGTGGCTGGTAAAACTAGATAATTTTTACTTTTACTCAGTTACATTTATGGTGGGAAAATGTACTTGGACTCAGTTACACTTTGCCACAGCTTAGTGAGAAGGAGTAAAAACAAACAACAAAAAACTGAGATTCAACAAATGAGCACAAAATTAACAAAATAATTAAGAAAATACGCATCAAGAAGGGTGAAACTAAAGAGAACATAATGAAGAAAATGAATAAACGTTTTCAATATAGCCAAAAAAATCTAAACAAATGAACAAAATGAGAAAAAAGACAATCAAGTAAATTGACAAATATGATCACAATCAAAATGCACAATGAACGTAGCAAAAATAAAATAAACAAAATCAATAGGTACACAAAAAATGAGGAAAAAATAACAAAACACAAGTAAATTTAGAAATATGATCAATATAACCAATAAAGCAGCAAATATTCATGTAGCAAATTCCACATTTTGACATTGAATTACTTGAATAGCTTTTTACTCTTACTCAAATACTTACTTTTATGAGTCCTTCTACTTGACTCATTAAAATGATAAAGTAACAGTACTTTTACTTGACTACTGTATCTGTGTACTCCACCCACCACAGGAACTGCCCATAAATGCCCTGTATACAGTATTAGTGCATTTGCTGTATTAGGGTGTACTCACACTGGCGGTTCGTTCCGCGCCTGGGCGCGTTTCACACCTTTAGCGCGGATCATTTTAGTAATGTGAGTGCATTCGAGCCGCGCT
>JAQQAE010018554.1:0-11167 GCA_029823295.1 Pseudamia nigra
CAGCAAAAAGTGTACATGCAGGTTATGCTGTTATATCGTCCCGACCAATGTTGAGACCAAACCTACGCCCTTGCCTGCACTGATAGATGAATTACTGGCGCCCGTGTCCCTGAGGATTTTAACAGAGACCCTTACTTTACTGTCCAGCAACGATGGCTGTAAGACAGCAGGACAAGACACATGTATGTACTTGGGACACCGAACCCAAACCAGGAGATGCGACACTTACCGGAACGGCCAGACCCGCACTGTTAACCTGAGAACCAGGCATGTGTGATTTCTGCTTAGATTTAGGTGACAGCAGACTTTCCAATGTCCCCCTTTATGATAATGACAGATCTTACTCACATCACGGGAGTCACGATTCCAATCCATCCATCCATCCATCCATCCATCCATCCATCCATACATCCATCCATCCATTTTCTACCCCTTAATCCTGGTGAGGGTCAGGGGGAGGGGGGTGCTGGAGCCTATCCCAGCTGACTTGAGGGAAGGCAGGGTACACCGGGATGAGTCGCCAGTTCATCGCAGGGCTGACACATAGAGACAGACAACCATTCACACCACCTATAGCTTTATAATTTTTCGTCTGGTTCACAGTTTCCTTACAGCTTTCCGATCTCCAAACCATGCTTTATGTGTCAGAACATAGTCATCAGCGAGCCCTGCTGCGACCGTTGCATTTTCTGGCTTATGTTCAGTTACATACTGTATGTTGCCACACTTTCAGGAACAGAGTTTTAAAATTGCTCTAAAATCATCAAGTCACACAGCTCCCCAAAATCATTAATACCGAAAGAAGAACACCACCGAGAAAAATGTGTGTTTAACTCACGCGTAAATTCAAATGACTCTGATGTTCAGGCTTCTTCAAAACCCTGAAGCGCTGCCTGTGCCTCTGGGACTAACTCATAGGCTTTAGGAACAGCCGCTGTGAGTCTGGTATCGTCCTGCGAGTCTGACACAGGTAAAGAAGAAAGCACTTCCTGCGCTTTACCTGTCAAAACACAATGCAACATTGTTATGCGCGCCAATTACGCGCATCAGCTATGCGGTCAAACAACAAAAAGAAAGTCTCAGGATCTTTTCCTGAAAACTTGGGCAAAAGAAGTATATTTCCCAGTACATCAATACTAGAGTCAAGACTTTCTGTTGCTCAGATGTCAAACCTGGAGTTGGAGTTGGCAGGGAAGGAGCGTTTACCGTGGAAACAGGTGGCTTTTCCTGCAAAACCTGCTGCTCCACCAAATTTGCTTTCGATGTAGCCTTCACACTTTTCTGCAAACGTCTGTCACCAAAATTGATCTGATAGTGATCAGCTATTTTTAATAACTGTTCCCTAAAAGCACTTAGGATCTTATTTAGGCCATATTCAGGTGCATAAAAGTATTGTGACGTGCTGACTGGGATATCACAAGACAAGTAAGTGTTCCCTCTGGCTACCTACCTATCCCAAAACTTACTTTCTCACCTGAACTCTAGTCTTGGTGCAGTTACTGGTGGTGGGAGTTTTAAGCACAAATTACCGGTGGAGAAGACAAGCAACCCGTAGCTGGCGACTCCTCCGGGCCGTGCTCCCGAGACCAGACGCTCTACGCACGGTCACCGCCACACTACAGGAAAACAACAAGCTGGCCAACATCCATAAGTGACATCACCACTGAACCTCACAGGGAAGCACTGATTTGAAAACTTAAATGTGCCGGTCAAACAGTCACCTTAACGATTAAGCACCGCGGTCCGATCAATAGAGGAAAACTATGAAAAAACGTAAACAAGACTGCGTCACTCGAAACGTGCGCGCACATTCACAGTGCCAACCAAGCACACGATCACGCGCAACAGGAAAATCCCGAGTAAAACTGACATTACGCGGTTACGAGAGAAACCGCATTCATAAACGCAGGATGCATTAAGTCACTTCAAGAGCTAAAACAACGCCAGCAAAACAAATGGACAGATGAGCCCCCACTTTGTCACGGCCGGCTCGTAAACCGAGGCAAAGAATGGAGAGACGCAGCTTCAAGGCCAGTTAAACAATGATTTATTTTAACAAACGTGCAGAACCAAAACAGAAGGTAACGTGAGGTGTGAGCGTCGGTGTTGTCAGCAGTGTGTGCATGTTGAATGGGTGAGCTGTTTGCCTGAAGCAGGCGTTGGATGCTGTGATGAGGTGTGAGGGAGAGAGAAACCACGAGTGGATACAGGGTGGCTTTAATGGCTGGGAGACACCGGGCGCAGGTGACCACCAGCCATCTGATGGACTCCTGGAAAAAGCAATAGTGCAATAGTGAATACGCAGCAGTAGACACTGCAGGCCATCACATTAGCAAAAATGTGAAAAATGGCCCTCTGTCGCAATGATAACAAAGTGACAAATTGATCCAGAATCCGCATCCTGATCAGCATCAACTCCAGTATTTAATGCGTTCATCCTTGGCCCAAGGGTTACCTCTGCTGACAATTTCATCAAAATCTGTCCAGTAGTATTTGCGTAATCCTGCTGACAAACAAACAAACAAACAAGCAAACAAACAAACAAACAGACAGATCAACATGAATACATAAATAAGTAAGGACTAAGTACAGTAAGTGCAAAGTGATAAGACCAACCAGAGCAGCAGAGGGAATATTTTAGATTCTCAAAAGTAGCCACATTTAGCTTTGATGAAGCTTTGTACACTCGTGGCATTCTCTCATCAGAGAATGGAAGGTATGTAGTCACCTGGAGTGGTTTTCAAATCACAGGGGAGTGAATTTTTGTCATTTCTTTACCGTTGTAAATGTGCTTCAGTTGTCTTGTGCACAGAAAGGGTGGGTACAAAGCCCTTTTAGTGCTATTATAACTACTGTACAAATCCATATTATGGGAACAAACATGCAGTTAAGTAAAAAGGAAAGACAGTTCATTATTACTTTAAGAAATGAAGGTCAATCTGAAAATGATAAAAAAAAAACCTTGAATGGGTCCCCAAGTACAGTTGTTAAAACCATTAAACACTATGATAAAACTGGCTCACATGACCAAAATCTACCTCTGCTCCAATTTACACTGACTGACCATTTCTTAAAGTATTGCCTTATTTGAACTTTTGAATGTTTCTTGCTATAATATGGATTTACAGTAATACAATAGTTGTAGCAGCAATAATATGGCTATTGACTCTGTACAAACCTTTCTTCTACAGAAGACAACTGTTGGTCTAAAGCACATTAAGCAAACAAAAAATGCCACAAATGAACTCACCAGTGATTTAAAAACTGCTCCAGGTGGCGATGTGTGAATCTGAGGACAGATGAGTGTGCAAAGCTGTCATCAAAGCTAAACAAGGCTCCTTTGGACAATCTATAATATAAAACATGCCCCGGATTCTTTAACACTTTTTTTGTTTACACAGTTCCATATGTGTCTTTCACACTTTGTTTTTTGGTATTGATGTACAAATGTTGAAAATAATAAAAATGGAAATGGAGAAATGGCATGATTAATGTAATGAGATATGGGTCTAGGGGTTTGTATTCTGAACAGAATCTAAGTGAATGGATTGGGATGACAGCGGTCCCTGCTTTATACACAACCTCCACTGAGATGACATATACTGTTTTAAAAGTCCTTCTTGTGTTGACAGCGGTCAGAATGTGACTTTATCAATTGCTACCAAACAGTGCATGCACAGACAGACAGTGTGAGGAATTTATAAAACAGTAGGAGAATGCACTCACTCAAGAAAGTCCACTCTTTGAACTGCCCTGATGATATTAGGTATTGTACCTGTAATTCATCAACACACTTGGTAAATAAAACCCTTTTCAACAACTCAGACATAATGAAGAAACAAACTATAACTTCTAGTTTACTGCACCAGATGTTTCAATATACAGTATTTAACTCCTCACATTAAGATCATAAACAGTAATCATAACAGACTGTAAAAAATAGATGAAATGGTGGTTCATACCGTCCTTGGATATCCACTACTCCTCTCATGCTCTATTCTTCTAATTTTGTTTTCCAGCATCAGCTCTTTGCTACTTGAGAAGAGTACGCCAAGTATGTTGCCCATGAATCAATATTTATGAATAATAAATGAACGTACCATCTGATGACTCCAGATGAATGCTGCATTCTTTAACTCCTCCGTGTCTTGTCCACAGAGCGGGTGGATTATCACTATTGACACTCAGCCTCCTCCCTGTCTTTTTGCATCTGTGACCGTTTCTGCTTCTCCTTAGTCTTTCAGTCTTTCTCTCTCTCTAGAGGTTCAGGAGTTAATTTATCTCCACATGCTGGACCTGCTTTCCCGATCTCCGGCCCTGCTGGACTTTCTCCTTTTCTCTGTATCGTCTTTTGTTGTTATTCTGTAGTCATGCGTGGGTTTTAATTTGCTTTCTCATATCTCAATTGTAGACCCAGGCCTTAAACAGCTTTGTAAATCCACAGATGCAGACATTACACAACCATAAAAGCCAAGGATGAATAAATGCCTTAAGTATTACTGGTGTGATAAAGCTTCCTCTAACATAAAAAAATACCAGTGCAGCATCATCCATCATCCAACAATTATCATCCGGTATTTTGTAACATGTATACATTTAAAAGCATTACTGCGATAAAGACATTCTCAGATGGTGAGAGGCAGCAGTGACTCTACCACTGTTTATAAATGTTTAGTTGGACTTTTTTCTCGTTCTATTCAAACATCTGAAGCTTCAGAATTGCTTTTGTGTTCATAAAGTGTTTGATCTCACATCAACAAGAACTAAGACAAAAAAAGCTTCCATTTCTGTTGTGTATGTCTATTCCTTAGGTGAACCCCTCCCCTACCAATAATAAACAAAGAGCTGTGTCCAGGATACATTATTCAGGTGAAATGATGTGTTGACACTGTAAGATTTTGCTTTGCAGACGTCATTATTTGGGCTCTGGCATCTAGTACAATGGTGGTTTTCAGCTGCTGAAAACTAATTTTGTCCTTAGAGTAAATCAAATTATTCAAAGGTAGTGGGGGGATAACATATCACATTTATTTTTGTTTACAGCTTTGGGGAGAGGTGTAAAGTACAAAAACAGCTTAAGTACAGAATAAGAACATAAATAATCCACACTGTGTCAAAAATAGAAAATATAGCCATTGCAAAATCCACATTTGTGCTAAACCATTCCTTAAAACAATACTGTTATTGTAACAATGATATCAAAAGCTTAACTTTCAAGTTTTCATAAAATGAGCTCTACTCATATTTAGATATGATAAAGGTTATATGAACAAATACGTTTTTAAGTGTCTAGCAATATATACACAAATGCGTTTAAAACCAAACAGTTTTTATTATCTTTTGTTATTTATATTTTGACTAATTTAAATAAAGTGGATGAATTATACGTATAAAAGTACTTTCCTTTAAAGTATCTTTTAGTTCGTCTTTGCTGCTTGAGTACCTGGATGACGCCACAATCATGTTGGTGATTTGGTCCAAAACACATAAACACAAAGTAAATCTATACAGCACATTATAGGCTTGCGTCATCTAAACAGCTTTGTCTGAACATGTAGAGATAGAAAGTTTATTATCATTTTTGACCATTTTTGAGGATTGTACTAAAAGTAATGCAAAAGTGAGCAGAAGTTTTTTTTTTTTTTTTTTAATTAAGTCTCATGAGCTGTTCAAGTTGCAGATGTAAGTCTTACTCTATACAAAAGTTCCACTCCATATAAACATTATTAATACAATTTGCACTTGACTCCTCTTCGGAAAAAAAAAAAAATCATTAAACATTCTTCTGGTTGATCAGAGGCAACATTCACACATCTCACCTTCAAATGGCCTCTTTACACATGCTGTCTGAGACTCACTTTGATACACTTGTTATAACTAGTCCTGATTTCTTTAAAGGAACCCTCCACTTACATTGCTTAAAACAAACAATATCTTACAATGTCAAAATGAACACAAAATGTCAGTAATGTAAAGCATAAAGAGTGGTGCTATTTAGAAGATTTTGCAATAAATCAGTAATGGTGGGTAGGTTTAAAGATATGGCAGAGATGGTCTTCCAGCAGACAGCAAACTTTTTTCCAGTCACCGTTGGGTTCCTCAGAGATGGGACTCTCCTGTGTCTTGGGTGCTCTTAGATGCCTGAAAGTGACAGAAAGGAGAGACAAGACAGTCAGTCACAGCATGCACAATGACACTGTCTTTGATATTATGATATTTTCAGTGTCTGCTGAATTACAACTAATGGAAGTAACTTTTTATAGCAAATAATAAGCAGATAACAGCTCTATTTTCCAGTACTGTACTTGGATTGTTGTTGTTTAATGACCAGAATATTTATCAAGGCATTAGAGCAGCCAAGAAGCAGAACAAAGAATGGGCTGGGAGGTCTGCTGGCAATGCCATGAGACAGGGTGATGTCAGTTGACCTAGAACGGCAGCTGCAGATTCCATCATACATCACCCAGACTACGTTGAGACCAGACATGATCTTGGTCTCCTATGCCACAAGATAGCTGATCCTTCTGGAGCTGAACGTGCCCTGGGAAGAGAGGATGGAGGAGGCACAGGAGAGGAAGACTGCAAAATTTCAAGAGTGATAGAAGACTACTGTAAGAATGAGTGGAGGACCAGGTGTATGCCAGTTGAGGTGGACTGTAGGGGGTTTGCTGGCCACTCCCTCAGTGAGGTCTATGCAGCCCTGGGTATCATGGCCAGAGAAGGGCCATCAAGAACAACATGGAGGCAGCAGAGAAAGCTTCCAGATGACCCTGGATGAAGAGAGGGGGACAAGTGGGGGATGTAGTATGCCACTTGGACACAGGCTGGGGCTTGATCAACCCTGGTTGGGTCACCTGAAAGACAGTGTCTGTTGTAACACCCAATGAAGACGGGATACAACACTACTGATGTGTACAAGTCAGTGCATCAGAAGATGTCTGTTGAACTGAGATGGATATTATAAATCATGTAACACAGTCAGTTCCCTCATTTAGTTCTTACAGGTGCTTTGCTCGAACTTGAATAACCAAACTCTGCATATTTCTTCTTCTGTGGTGCACAGCATCTGGACAGGATGTTTTCATACTCCTCCCTCACCTAAAACAAGAATAGACATTGAGTTTTGACACCAGTAATGGCCTGTAATTGACTTGCTTAAATTCCTCAAAAATCTATGAGGAGTACCATGGCCCACCTGTTTAGAGAATAGACAATGCATGACGAAGAGCATGACTCCCTGAAAGCTGCCAAAGATGGTAAACAGGTAAGACATGATTATAGTCCTCTCCTCGAACTGGAAGCAACCAAAGATCCACATGGTTCCCAGCACACAGAGCTGAGCCACTGCAGTAATGGTAAATGTCCTGCAGGAGGCGACAAACACAAACTGGTCAAATCTGAGGCGCCACAGGATAGAGTTCTGAGTTTGGTTTCTTTCTTTTCTTTCCCACTGTTCACATTTGCTAATGTACGTGTACACCCTATCCATACACATATGAACAGTATACACTAGCAGTTAAAAGACTGGACACACCTTCTCTTTCAGAGGTTTTTCTTTATTTTTTAATTTTCAACACTGTATGTTAATACTGAAGACATCCAAACTGTGACAGAGCATGTATAGAAATATGTTATAAACAACAAGTGTTAAACAGAGGGAACACATTTTATATTTTAGATTGTCCAGTAGCTTTGATGACAGCTACTTTGTGCCATTTGTCAGTTGTCTTGTGCAGAGGAAGGGTGGCTACAGTCAGCAGCCCTACTAGTGCTACTACAACCACTGTACAAATCCATATTATGGCAAGAAACAGTTAAGAGAAAAGACTGTCTATCATTTTTTAAATAAAATAAAGGTCAGTAAGTATGAAAAATCTCAAGAACTTTGAATGTGTCCCCAAGTGCAGTTGTCAAACCCATCGAACACTATCTGAGTTGCTGTAAATTGGCACTTTCTCAGGCTGGCAATTCTAATAAACTCCTCCTCTGAGGCAGAGGTAGCTCTTGGTCTTCCTTTACTGCAACAGTCCTCATTGGAGCCAGTTTCATCATACTGTTTGATGGTTTTGGTGAATGCACTTGAACACATTCAAAGTTTTTAAAATTTTCTTTATTTCTTTAAACAAATCATGACCTGTCTTTCCTCTTGGCTGAACGGATTATTTCTTACCATAATATGGATTTGTACAGTAGTTGTAATAGCACTAATAGGACTGTTGACTCTTTACCCACCAATCCTCTATACAAGACAACTGATGATCTAAAGCACAATAACTGATGATCTAAAGCGCACCTGTCATTTGAAAACCTTTTCAAGTGGTTGCCTGGTGAATTTAAAGAGGAAATGTCATGAGTGTAAAGCTGTCATCAAAGCTAAATGTGTCTACTTTGTACAATGTATAACATAAGACATGTTCTGGGTTGTATTGTAATTCTGTGCAAGTTATTTCACAATTTGTCTTCAGTATTAACACACCATGATGGAAATAATGATAATAAAAAAAACACTGTTGGATAAGGTGGGGCCACAGCTCACTCACTTTATTTTCTGCAGTTTGTCCAGGTCAGGATTCAAACTTGAGAATTTCTGTGCTAACTTCCACACGGTGATAAGGAAGAAGAAAATGTTTATCTGAAAGGCAACAGAGATGAGGTGTTAAAAAAAGCAAAGAAGTCAACTTTCAACATTATCGATCTCTTTTTTTTCCCCTTACAATGATGATGACACAGGCAGGCCCGAAGAAGCTCCAGATGGAATCCAGGTTTAACCAGCAGCTATAATGCACATGGAGAAATTGTTGAGTGGACTTTGTAACCTGTGATCAGGGTGTAAATTAGAAATAATGGATGATCAATTTAAGTAAAGGTAACATACTATCTTTTCGTGCCATATCCTTTGGCATTTACCAGGGCGGAGATTGTGACAATTACAGCTGGGACTCCGTAGCCGCCTGCCATCATGTAGAGGGCTTTGAAGTTGGTGTTAAACACTAAGACAACCATCCTGAAGAGCTGTATGCCCTCCAGACACATCCAGCAAAATGCAGCCAAGTAGAAGAAATGCAGCAGCCCCGCTACGACTGCACAGCCCACCTGTCATAGAGGAGAGTGGTAAAGATTGGAATGACAGCGGTTAAAAAAAGTATGCTGGAAAATGATGAGAAAAATACGGAGACAATTCTGAAAGAAGAAGATGGTGAACTGCACATTCAGATCATGCCTTGTACTTATTTCACTGCAGCATAGGACAGAAATAGAAACATTAACTGGGCTCATTTGGACTGTCCAGCATTCTGATCGCTCAGCATTGGCTTTGTAATATAAAGAGGAGCTGCCATTTTTATTTACCTGGTTCTTTGTGGATGAGATGCCTGCAAGGAATACCACAATGGCAATAAAAAGGCTGATACAGAGGTTCAGGTGAATGGTGGTTCTGGGGCTTTGGATGGAGCGGATCATTGAAAAAGTCAAGATGCAGATGAACAGGCAAACCAGAGACAGGGACAGACCGATCCAAGTGATGAGCTGCAGTTCAAACTTGTCCTTTTGGAACAGAGGGGAAAAAAACCTTACCTCTTTAGCTTGCAGAAATGATTGAGGAAAAGATAACATGTGTCATGTATAAATGAAAGATTAACCTCTATCTCATAGAGGGCCATGAGCACAGCAAAACTGCTCAGGTGGTGACATGAGCACACTGTCTGACTATGATCTGACTCCTCTTCCACCATACTGCAGCCATTAGCAGACCATGTCCCTCCTTGTTCTGAAGAATTCCAGAACACACAGGTGTGATTTTCATTTGCCTGTAAAAGAAGTTGACAGTGGTCAAGAGAGGGGGTAACAACTTATAGATGTAATACTATTTGTACTGCTAAAATAAAAATAAATAGCTACCTGTTGCAGGTGGCGGAAAGTTAATTTGACAGGCTCACTGAGGTGGCTCGTGTTTTTGTTGCTGACAGTGACAGTGACAATTTTGGAATTGATTTTGTAGGTTTGGTCCTGAAGTTTACTCATCCCACTAAAGAAGCCATCTGCAGACTCTTCCAGGTTTTTATAGCTCAGCAGTGACACTGTTGTAAAGCCTATCAAACCAGAATCACACTGTATGAAGAGGACATCCATTACTTTGATCAGACTCAATGAAACCTAATTGCATGATTATTACCAGGATAATGGGAGGGTTCTCCTGCAGCTGTCTCCAAATGGATATCCAGCTGGGCATGCTCAGATGATAAAGACACAGCTCCTTGAGGTGGGACAGCTCCCTTATGTACCAGCAACTCCAGATCTGGGTTCAGATATAAACATCAGCTTTTTAGAAACATAGACTGATGATAAGCTTTTTACAGCTGCTCAAAATCTTACAGCTAAAGATGAATTACATCGTAAATAAAATGTAACCTGTGTAACTGGAGGATTTCTTTGCTCCTGGGGGATTATTGAAAGGCCCTATTAGCTTTAAACTCTTCTCCACTATGTCCAGGAAGGCGGAGACTATCCTGTTATCACGGAAGGGTTTGCCGGACAAGAGTTTATCAATCACAAACAGCATTCTCTACAGAAGACAGAGGAGACAGAAGGCGTAACATAAGCATGTGCAGGATGAAGTGGCAGACAGAGACAGACTGAGTCAGACTACATGCTAACTCAGGTCAGCATAAACACACTACCACACTGTGAACAGAGGTGAATAACAGAGCTCGCAGGGGCCTGAACTTCCTGCTTCTGTGTTGGTTGTGAAAACAGTGGAGCCACATGCTTACTGTAGGTAGCATCGTGTTGAAATACCTTCAACATGTCCTCTTCGTTCAAATCAGGTGTATTCTCACTCTCTGTAAGCTCCATGCAGAGGTTTTTCAACTCTACCACCGGGTCATGTGTGATATCAAACTTCTAATATAGATAGAAACAAATACATAAGTCAAAACATACCAGTTTTTTAAATTATAAATTGATAAGATGGTTTCTATTGGGTCTTACCTCTTTCAGATTGTTCATATTGTTGAATATATCACAGTTTAATGCTGGAAAAAAGTGCAATTTATTAAGCATATTTTAATAACATAATACAGTACTGTATATATAATGAACATACAGTGGGGACAATAAGTATTGGGAAATGTAAAAATGTGCAAGTTCACCCATTTAAAAAGATAAGAGA
>JAQQAE010018555.1:0-11167 GCA_029823295.1 Pseudamia nigra
TCTCGCAAGAAAATTGAGAATCTGAGTCTGTGTGATTTCTCTTTGTTAATTTACAGAAGTGAAGCTGATTTTCTTCAGTTATTTATTTTGTACATTTTTTTCTTTTTTCATTTTTTTGGTCATTTAAAAAAAAAAATTGTTCCTTTTTGGTCACTTTGTTGATTATTTGTGGGTGGTTGATTATTTTGTTGATTTATTGTTGATTATTTTGTTAATTTATGTCCCTTTTCTTGATTATTTTGTTCATTTTCTTGATTATTTTGTCAGCTTTTCGTCACTTTGTTGGTCACTCAGTAGTTTGTGCATTTGTTATTACATAAATCTCTTTTACACAAATAAGAATACTTGTTTATTTTGGATTATTTTGTGATTTTTTTTATTTGTGTTTTTTTTTTACACAGCTCAATTGTCTTTAGAATTGTTGGCTTTGTTTCAGTTAATTTTAAATATGATCTCAGTTATTTGATATGTATTTTGTACTTTTTTAAAGTTTTTTTGGTAATTTAAAAAAATTTTTGTTCCTTTTTGGTCACTTTGTTGATTATTTTGTTAATTTATGTCCCTTTTCTTGATTTATTTTGTTCATTTTCTTGATTATTTTGTCAGCTTTTGGTCACTTTGTTGTTCACTTTTGGGTCACTGGTGATTAGGCTAATTTTTGTCCTTTCCCTTTATTATTTTGTTCATTTTTGGTCACTTTGTTGACTATTTTGTTCATTTTTGTCCATGTTCCTGATTATTTTGTTCATTTTTGTCCATGTTCCTGATTATTTTGTTCATTTTTGGCCGTGCTCCTGATTATTGTGTTCATTTTTGGCCGTGCTCCTGATTATTGTGTTCATTTTTGGCCATGCTCCTGATTATTGTGTTCATTTTTGGCCATGCTCCTGATTATTTTGTTCATTTTTGTCCCTGTTCCTGATTATTTTGTTCATTTTTGTCCCTGTTCCTGATTATTTTGTTCATTTTTGGCCGTGCTCCTGATTATTTTGTTCATTTTTGGCCATGCTCCTGATTATTGTGTTCATTTTTGTCCCTGTTCCTGATTATTTTGTTCATTCTTGTCCCTGTTCCTGATTATTGTGTTCACTTTTGGCCATGCTCCTGATTATTGTGTTCATTTTTGTCCCTGTTCCTGATTATTTTGTTCATTTTTGTCCCTGTTCCTGATTATTGTGTTCACTTTTGGCCATGTCCCTGATTTGTCTGTGAAGATTCACCATTATCCAGGTCATTGAATCCAAGGCGTGTGGTTTTCCTTCTGTCGAGTGGACGGGACGTTTGGTTTGAAGAAGTTTCGTTACCGATCCAGGAGGCTTCTTCAGTTTTTTTCAGAACTGAAGAAGCTTCCTGAATAGGAAGTAAAACTTCTTCAAACAAAATTTCCCGTCCAGTTGACAGAAGGAAAACCACACGCCTGGCATGTTCCTGATTATTCTGTTTAATTTTTTCCATTTTTTTAATTAAATCGTTTATTACTGTTCATTATTTTGTTGTTTTTGTTCATTGATTTTTTTTTCATATTAATTATTTTGTTCTTTTCACTCATTCTCGCTCCGTATGTGCTGGACTAAATAAATCATCCAGTGTTCAAACTAAACCGACCCCCTCGGTTTAGTTTTTTCTTGTATTTATCTCCGTTTGGCGCACGCCACCACCGCCGCTGCTTAGGAAAACTAAAAGCAGGCCAGCGTTTTTCGCTCTCTGAAGGCAGACATGGTTCTCTGAGCTCGAGTTTCTCTGAAATAGAATTTGGGAGGGCAAGACCCACCTCTCTTCTCCACTCAACCATACACTTACTCATTCCCTCTGGGGAGAACAGAGAGAGAAAGAGGTACAGGAGTGGGAGGAAAGAGAGGACATGAAAGTGCAAAGAGTAGAAAAGAGGGAAACAGCCAGAGAAAGAAGGGAGCGAGGGAGAGGAGGAGAGAGCGAAAATGGACAGCTGGGACAGAATTAACAGATTGTGGAGTGCATATTTACCTGATCCGCCATCTTTATCTCAACTACTTCCACAGCACTTTGTAACTTCTAAATTAGAACTTCCACATCTCCCCAGGACTCACAAGAATACACATGACCTGCCAGAACATCAACAATTCCTACTGACTTGTTCACCAGCAAATCAGTGTTGAATAGAAACAGCTGTCAGTAACCAAACAGGAAAGTGCTTTGTTTTAAGCATGTGGGATTTTTAAAACTCAAATACCAGCTGACGAAGGGGAATTAGTGGATCTCCTAGTGTTACACTGAACCTCTCCGTAAGTGAACACATAATTTACCATGAGTCACTGTGGTCTCACACGGTTTTCTTTAGATGCTCTAATAAGTGATCTGGTGGTCCATCTTAATGTTTTTTCTGCCCTCATCGAGATATTATGACCAATAGTCTCTTTTTGATTGACAGGTTTGTATGACAGCTCTGCTCAGCTTCAGAGTCAAAGTAGGACCTTTTTGAAGCCTCGAGCCTTTCGAGCCTTTTTTCCCTGACAGATGCTCAGCTGTAGTTCAGATTCAGAGGCTACGCTGGTAACAATGTAAAACCATAAAGCATCACAGGGTGCACACCTCCTCCAAGGCAGCTCAGTTTGTCTTCGGAGTCAAAACCTGACACTATCATGTGAACCTGTGCTCATTTCCCTCATAATGTTATTGCACCAAAAGTAATATTCTTGCGTTTATTTGACCCACACTTTTGAATTCTTGGACCATGACAACCATCATTAGCATTTAGAATCACATACATATCATTGTTAGTTCAATAATTATTCAACATAATCTTGATCTTTACGGATCAAATGTTGAAGATGCATCAAATCTGTGGACACGTTACTGAATCAGCAAACTTTCACGTCAGTTTGTTTCGTGTCTGTTGCCTTATTTTCTACCTTATAGCAACTATTTTTCCTCAACCCCTGTAAGTATAATAATTCTGGATCACAACATCAGAATATTGTCCAAAACTGGATAAAATTTTGTGGTCTGATAGAATCAAAATGGTTTTGGGGTTTTTGTTTTTTTTTTCATAGCTACATTTTCTGGGTGTTTTTGTGACGTTACAAGGACAAGGGTCAAATTTAAAATTCCTTTAAAATTCTTCTGGATCCAGATGATGCTCCAGATCGCAACCACAATCTGATTGATTGGTTCTTATGCCATTTGTGTTGCGTCTAAAAAAAAAAAAAAATCCATCCGAATCCGTTCAGAACTTTTTGAGTTGTTTTGTGAACAAACGAACAGATATAGAAAATAAATAATCTAATACCACCTTCTTTGTGGAGGTAACATCATAAGAGATGCTGAAAAATAAAAGATGTTCACTTGATTCACACTGACTTTAACAACAGTAAAACAGCACAATCCGAGTTTTTAGCATCACTGAAAAACGACATTACATTGTACAATAATAATGACATTATTGCATAATTGAAAGGCTACTTCACACCAACACATGACGATGATATAATGGATTTTACTCAGCAAACCATGTGTCAAAGGGAACTTTGCAAAAGAGTTTCAGATCTTTACAATCAAAGAAATGTCTTGTATCCGTACTTTACATATCTTAAATATATAGATGCATTTCTGCAGCTTAGACATAAATGTACGTCTCCATGCATCACTAATAATAATCCACATGTCCAGTGGATAAAACATTGTGATGAATGAAGGTCACGGATGAATGCATGACCTTGCGTGATGAATGTTTTTATATTTTTATACTGCTGTATTGCAACTTGTGTTTAAGTAAAGCATCTGAATACCTGTTCTGCAACTGCTGATGCAAAAGTAAAAAAAGAAGCAAGAAAGCGGGAAAGGAATAGAGAACTCAGGGGAGATAGGTGCAGTGAGCAAATTAATGGAGAGGACATGTAGTGCGAGGGGGGGAATAAAAGATAAAATAGGAAAAGAGAAGAGCTATAAGAAACAGGAACCGTGCGGAAGATACACGACGGGGAAGGAGGCAGGAAGCAGGAATACGTGTACTGGTGGATTTTTAAAAAGGAAAAGAGAAGCACTATAGGCGCGAGCTAAGAAGAGAACATGTAGGGACAAAGAGAGGAGAGGGTGAGGGAGGGAGAGGCTGCCGTGTTCCCTCTAATGGGTGAGTGAGCATCGGGAACAGTCAGCTGAGTCCGTGTCAAAGGGAAGGGAAGCTAAACGAGAGCGCAGCTTTACATGCACAGTTTAGACAGAGCTGCTTCACCCGTGTAGACAGAAGGCCCACTAATGGACAGCAGGCGCAGCACCGTGACAAAGAACACGGGGGGGCGAGGGGGGAGGAAACACCTGGGGAGACGTTTAAGTCGGGAAGGGAAAAAAAAATCACGCTCGATGCTTGTTTGGAGCCGAGCGATACAATCAGAGTGATGCAGTATGTTATCGTGACATAATTTATTCATAGACGCCGCACAATAAAAGAGCAAACCCACAGGTTTGTGACGTGTGGAAACTCAAACGAGGAGCCGCCATGTTGGCGTCACCAGACGCTCACGTTGATCCAGACAGGAGCTGATTGAGTCACCTGTCAATCAAAGCAGAGTAAACGCAAACAGTACCCCAGAGTGATTCTAATGGCTCAAGTATAGTACTCGTAAACATCAGTACTTGAGTAAAAGTCCAGGAGTATCTCATTTAAAAAAGTAGTGAATAAGTTCATAGCACAGAATTATTTCTGGCATAATATGTTGCATTCGAACAGATATTTTGTTCATTTTTGTAACTGTATTTGATTTATTTTGCTTGTTTTGGCCCATTTTCTTGCTTATTTTGTTTATTTTTGTTAAGGCATTGGATTGTTTTGTTCATTTTTTTATTGATTATTTTGTGAACTTTTTGTTATTTCAACTTTTTTTATTCCTACTCACTGAGAGGGAGGATAACGTAACTGAGTACAAGTACAGTTTTTCCATCATAAATGTAACTAAGAATAAAAAGTATTGCAACTACTCTCAGAAATACTGAAAAACTACTCAAGTACATGTAAGGAAGTAAATGTACAGTGTTGTCCCGGTTAACCAATTTAATCCGTTCCGGCGTCACATTCATTGCGCAAATCATTCATTAGCGGGAGCGAGTTTTTCCATAAAAATACATGTAAAACCAATTAATCCGTTCTGGACCCACAACAAACTCCCATATAAAGTATGTAAACACACCCGTACGTGCACATTTATTGATTTATAAAGACAGTCACTGGAGGAGCATGACACGGAGGCACCATTTTTACAAAACATACAAAAAATTCATAACCCGAATCATTTCGTTAGCCGGGACACATTTCGGCCAACTGTTTTATTCGTTACCCGAATTTTTGTTGGTAGAAGTGTTCGTTACCCGGGGCACCACTGTACTTCTGGTTTGGATTTTGAACAGGGCTTTTCGAGTCTCCTTCCCAAAACGAGTACTTGAGTACTTCCCACCTCTGTTCATACCTGTATTATACACAAATATCAGGGACTGGTGAAACATTTTCTTACTGTTCTTTTTTTATCAGACAAAGTAGGAAATGTTTCTTTTGCCTCAACATGTTTCCACTGACATCTGCGTCATCTGCTGTTCTTCCTGGGCGTGGTCAGCCCAGTGGACCGGACCGATCCCACCCCTTGGGCCTCACGCGCCGATGGTCTCACGCCCACCGTAAAAAGAAGATAAAATAAACCTACACGAGCTACGTGTCAAAATTCACTCCAGTACAATGGACGTGAAAATAAACCATAGAATCCAAAACTGTGCTTTGTACCAGGCTGTTGACGTACTGCAAAATCAAACAATTTGAAGAAATATTCAAGTTATCAGAGAATTTTGATGTCTTTCTGCATCTTTTTCCTCTTTTTACACCTTTTACTAGTAAATAAAACCAATAAAATGCAACGGAATAAACCCTTTTTTCCTGTTGCATGTTTTATCATTTTTGTTTTGTTGCATACTTTAATCACTAAACCTACAAATAATTAGGACTGCAACCATCAATAAAATCAATAAAAACTATTTATTAAAAGCACTGGCAATGAATTTCATTATTGATTCGTTGTGTTGCATGATTAATGCATGACTCATTCTGTCGTGGACTATTTTAAATTTCCTGCAGAGCTTTGTTGATGCTGGCTGACTGAAATTAAGGTGCTGCGAATGCGAAGCGACGCCATTTAATTTTAATCTTGCGTTCCTGTTGATTACTTTTGCACCCATCATAACTGAAATGGTCAGAATGAAAACATGAGGTTAAAAGCAGGGCAACTTCATCGTGAAACAAAATGATTTGCGTTATGTGGAGTTCTTACTGCTATCGGAGTGGTTCATGACTTACCTGCTCCTGTAGCCGACTCAGCGCTCAGGTCAATCCATTGCACGCAAAATTGGTGAAATTGTGCTGCGGATGGTGACCAACAACTTCATACATAACTGCTATGGAGCCAATTTCAAACCGGTATGTTTCTTGAAAGCAACATGGAACAATAACACAAAAGCTACAAATGGTTTTGTGAGTTCTCAAGTTTTTTTAGCCATTTTGTAGCCGCTCTATACCTGCTGCACGAACAGCATCGAGACGATGTGGTGTCTTCGTCCACTCCCGTCACCGCCGCCGTCATTCTGTTTTTGGTTCGTCCAGATTAGTCGCTAGTGGTGGCACAAAAACACAGTCTTTGACATATCACTTAAAGAAAAAGTCACAGGGTGTAACGTCTGGGGATCGTGGTGGCCAAGAGTGTAGTGCCAAGTCATTGGGTCCTGTGCGACCAATCGGGAGCGGCACCTATTGGCAGTTTTTTAAAGTTCTGTGACCCGCCACAGGTTGTTCATGGTTTTAAAGATATGGTGATTTCAAATCGGGTCCGTCTTTTTGAAACAGCCTGTATGTTAATGACAACTGGCGCTCACAGACCAAGCTGTTGACAGATACTGCTTCCCTCGTCATGGTCTTTGACCATCACCTGTCCAGTTTGCTGCTCTGTGCACGTCTAGACTTATGCCCTTTTACACTTCTTCGCTGTGTCCCGGAAAGCGGAAAGCGTATTTTCAATATGTTTCACTGAAAAATCAGCAGACTAATCAATTATTTAAATTAGCGTTAAGCCGGCCACACGTAGAGAAACGCGACTCAACTCAACTGGAAATCGGCTTGATGTGCGGCAGTTCCCGACCCAGATTTTTCAATCTTGACAACGTCCCGGCAGGAATTGTGCTGATTTAACATGTTGAATCACCAGGACTCAGTCTCGGCGATGTGCGGCGGTCATGACTCCGACTTGGCGACTTTTATCATTGGTGGAAATGTGTGTCACAACGCAATAAAGGTTTACTATCAATAGATGGAGACAGTTCCCAGGCGTGAGTCGTGGTGTCAATCTGCAGCTGTGAGCGAGGTTCCTTCAATCATGACCCCCTTCCGTCGCGTTTCTCCATGCGTGGCGGCTTAAGTAAGATCTGGTCACTCGGGACCAAAATCAGCCTTTAACCTTGCGTGAAATAATAATTTCACATTTACCTGATTCTTGAATATTTTACTGCGACTCCATTTCATTGCCACGTCGCCCCCTTCTGTGCTTTTTACGGCGCATCTGGGCCCGGCCTGTGATGGAGTCGTCCGGCTCAGTTTCAGATAAATTGCAAACGGAGCAGGAAGACGGAACACACATGGGAGATGCTTTGATTAAAAAAAGTCTCCAAACTCATTTAGGGTAAGTTAGTGCTGCCGCTGTAGCTGTGTTTAATAGATGGCAGGCAGGGAGCAGCACAGAGGGGAGAGAAAGTTACATCAAAGTGGTGCTGGTGATAGAAATGCATTGGATATAAGCACGGCACTGATGTTTGGAATTTCAAAGCTTCAAAAAACGTTGCTTCATATCCTGGGATCTTTTGCTTTGAGGGTGTTTTTGCTTCTTTTTTTTTAATTCCTTGCTTAGGAGAGTGTGTGACCGTGGCTGATTCTTTTCAATAAAGCAAATGACACGTGCGCTGTAAGTGCCGGGAATTCCTGCTTAATGGACGACGCAGGAGGCGAGCGCAGAAGAAGAAACGTGTCTCCGAGCTAATTTAGTGTTTCCAGGATGTAGCCTGTTAGCGCCTCTCTTCGATGGGCGGAGGGGAGCCTGAAAACAACTGCTAATGCTACTTGTTGGTATTTAGTCGTAGAGATGGGTGACATGAGTGTGACAGTGCACTTTTTATGTCGGTTAGTGACGATAATTAATCAGAGTAAATGTCAAATCACAATTTTCTTGAAGTTTAACGCTTGATTTTGCTGCCGACTGGAGGATGAAGAGGGCAGATTGTCATTTGTGGTTTTAAATTATTCACTAAAAAGACTGCTAATGACATAAAACCTGCAAAAATACAAAAAAGTGAAGGATGCAGCGAGATGTATCCAGCAAACACTAAAAGGACAAAAGTATTGGGACGCCTCACTGTGGTATTTTTGGTTGTTAGCACTGAAATAGGGAATAAACATTAAGAAATACTTTTAGCATTAAAAAAGTTCTGTTTTTCATTTTTTTGTTCACCTTCTTGATTATTTTATTCATTTTCGGTGCTTTTTGCTAATTTTCTTGATGTTTTTATTCATTTTTGATATTTGTTGTTCATTATGCTAACTACATCATTGATTTGTTCATTTTCTTGATTATTTTATCCCCTTTTGATCATTTTCTGTTAATTAGGTTGATTACATTGCTCATCTTTGTTCAGTTCCCTGATGATTTTATTTATTTTTGTTCACTTTTTTTCAACCATTGCACTCATTTTTTGTTCATGACATTTATTAAATTGCTGGTTTTTGTTTGCCGATCCGCGTAGCGGATATGAGCAGGTCGGATTCGATAGGTCACGTGTCTAAACGCTGTTGTCCGTGTGGTTCAGATGAAGAAAAGACGACGGACACAAAACGTAGAAAGTGCAACAAGAAGAAACGATATGAAAAGATGCTAAAATAATGATATAAAATGCATAAAAGATGCAATGATGTAGAAGTTGCAACAGGGGGAAAATGACGTGAAGATGCCAAATGGATGAAAATGTACCGTATTTTCCAGATTACACGTTGCACTTCTTTTTTTTTTTTGGTTAAGGGAGCGACAAATATATCAGAGCGACTAGTATATTAAATGATTTCGAGTATTGGTTGTTTGTCACACTGACAGCCGCTAGAGGTCGCTGTAGGCTTGTGTACCCGCATCTGTATTACTGACAATTTAAAAATGTAGCCATTATCGGTAACAACCGTACCTGCCATCAGCCGAACACCGAGCGTGTCGGCGCCGTCACTTGCCCGGTGAGGCGGGGAGGCGAGCCGCGAGCTCTCGCTTGTGCGACTAACATTCCGGAGCGACACATAACTCTGAAAATACGGTAAATGATGCAGAGACAAACGAGTAAAAGTTGCAACTAATCAATGAAATTACAAAAAGTTGAGACTTATATGAGTGACAAGACAAAAACCCGCCCGTGTCAAATTCAGTACATCAACAGAATAGAGCTGTTTTTGCCAAAACCTAAACACCTACGGGAGTCAGGTCTGGAATTTGCCCCCCCCGCCATTTCCTATAAAAGCACTGAGATCGATACGGTGCATGGCAACATTTTATCCCCGGCAACACGGATACTCATCTATGAAAATATAGCAAGAAAATAAAAAAGACAGACCTCGAGCATCTGGTTTAGCATGTCAACTATTTTTACGTCCTGTCCGAAACCTGCAAACCAGACGTTTCAGGGTGACCCAACAGGCGAGCGGTTATTGCACATACCGCACGGACACCAACGCCTCCAGCAGCTTTGATTCCCAAATGCCCGGACCATTTACTGCATCTCTCTTTCACCTCCATTTCCTGTCTGTCTCTGCTGTCACTGTGAAATAATTAGAACTCCATGAGCACAAGAGGCCCAAAAAAAAAAAAAAAAAAAAAAAAAAAAAGAGTGGGCCTGGGCCTCGAATCAAACGCTGCCAGCGGAGTGATATCAATTACAGCAAACACGTGTATATTTATGTTCGCTCGTTTTGTACCTGCTAGGACGCGCAGGGGAGAAGTATCCGTCTTGAGATTCATCAAATTGGAAAAAAAAAAAAAACAAAAAAAACTCTGTTCCTCCTCTTCCCTCCTGCCAGTTTAGAGTTTCCTTGTCAGTGTAACTAAATAGCTTTCTGTTTAATGGACAGCAAACAGAGGGGAGAGGCAAGAAGAAGATGCATCAAAATAGGGCAGGAGATTGAAAAATGATCCGCTCGCTCTACAGCAGCTTCCTACTGTAAGTTACTGTAGCAGCCGGCGTGAGATACGCACAGCAGATGCTTAAAAAGTGTCTCCAAGTCAATTTACTGTTCCCATGCCGCTGTAACTGAATCGCTCTGTATTTTATTGACAAAAAAAAAAAAGAAGTGCGGAGAAGAGGAGGAGAGAGACTGATGAGTCGAACGGAAAAGCGAGCCGCCGGAGACGGAGGAATCCTCTCAACCTCATTTGTGCGCGCTGGTGTTTACGGCTGCTATCTGATGTGGATTAGAAGCAGATCACAGAGGCGACTTGTTTTATCCCGTTCACTCACTGAGTATTATTAAATCATCACTGCTGTCCTGGAAACATTCTGTCTTTCCCAGTTTGACATCTTCCATCGGTTAATTACGCCGTTTAAATCGTTGTGTCATGTCCAATATCTCTCTTTGTCTAATGTGGAATGATGTGTTTTGTTTTTTTTTTTTGGTTTATGTATTAGGAGTATGTTTCAATTAAATATCAGTGGGCGGGGTGTGTCGGAGCGGCAGAAGGAAGTGGCACTGGTGGGAACGGGGGATGGAATGGGTGTAGCCGCGTGGGCGGTTTTTAGGCATAAACACTCATCTGGCATTGAAAGCTGACACGTTAATGGACTGGGGTGAATTAACTGGAACTGTTTGTAAAATGTGAAATTGAGTGGCTGCACGAAGGTGGAGCAAGTTCTGTGCTGCGTTCGGATCAGATGTGGCGTGAAAAAGCATCCGTGGCTACGTTCAGGCTGCAGGTCTTGATGCTCAATTCCAATTTTGTGCTGAAATCTGATTTTTGTTTCGCATAGTTGTTCAGATTATACACTGCCTGGCCAAAAAAAAAAGTACAAGCCTCCCATTGGATAATTTCTGCATGGGTGATTATGTTTCAGTTGGCAACAAGTGATATAAGGATAGTGGGGAACC
>JAQQAE010018556.1:0-11167 GCA_029823295.1 Pseudamia nigra
CACAAACTACAACAACGAGAAAACGACAAAAGTCACAATAAAAAGGTGTCAAACATGAACTGTAAGAAGGAAAACAATGGCCAAAACATGCCATAAAATGCAACAGGCCTGACTGGAGGAAAACTATGGTTAAACCTCATGTGGTTTTCGGGTCAAATTGACCCTTTGTCATATATTTGTAAAGAGAAGCGGTGCCGTGTGGAGTAGAATCAGTACTGGAGTAAAAGGAAGTAGAAGTACGGTGGTACCTCGCTGTACAAAACGTGACGCTCGTACAGCGATAAGTTCTCACAGCCGGGAAAAAAAATCGGCCAAAAATTCGTCCACACACACAAAAAAATTCACGTTCTGAAAGAGATAGACCTGGAAGTGAACTATCACCCACACAGAAGTGAGTGCGCTGTTCCCGGAAGTGACACCCAAAGTAGCAGCTAGCTAGCTAATATCACTAGCAACGGGCTAACAACAACAGCCTCAGACAACATGGGTAAACACAGGCCGCTGGACGCGTTCAGCCCACGCGACGCGTGCAACACGACGCTAAACCAGAGTTACTTCACAAAATCTGCTCCATTACAGACCCAAACCACGGTCCATAGCAAGTGCTAATACCAGAAGCTAGTAAGCTAGCAACCTGCTAACATCAGTAGCCTCCGCCGGCAGTAAACACAGCCGTGCGGGACCTCGCACCGAAAAACACACACAGTAGACCGAGAGCCAGTCTGCTGCATAAGCCGGGTCATAAGCCAAGGTAAGATGACATTGTAAATCATTTTAAAAACTAATTTAATGCATTTCTTTTCAGATAATTAACATAACTTCATTTAATAATAACAGCTAGTTAGCTGTGCGTCTCAGCTCACTGGGTGCTGATTTAGCTTAGCCACAGTAGGCTTGTTCTTAGCTATCAATGCAGAGTTGTGTTGATAGCTAAGAACAGTAGCCATAAGCTCTGTTGTTAGCGCCCTCTTGGCTCTAGCAAAACAGCAACCACGGTCAGCCACTGACCGATTTAGCTTAGCCACAGCTCCTGAGCTAGCGACACAAAGCCGGGCCTGCTGGTCTCCAGCTTCATCCACGCATCACTTCCGGCTGCTGATCTACTCCGGTTCGATAGGTGGCAGTAATGCACCTGTTAAGTCGGGTTTCTTTCGTACCGCAATGTTTTATGCGGACACTAGGACACATTTTTGACCAAAATATTTTTGCGTGATTGATTGATTGATGCTCTATTGATCCCACAAAAGGGGAAATTCACAAACGCCCTGTGGACGTGGAGGGGTGAACATCGGCTCCGACTGCAGCTGGGTCGGACGACAACGGTGCCCCCTGTGGGACGGGGGAGGGGTCGAAGAGGCAGCTGTGTTTTCAGAGGGATTGTCATTGTTGTCATTGTCACGTCATCCGAAAAGATTTAAGTGAAACAGCCCTTAAAATAATACATGTAAATGATAACGCATCTTCTCCATAAACATATGGACATAAATGAATAAAACAGTAAGTGAGAAAAACATTATCACATGACAACATTTAAAAGGTGTACGTTGTAAAGTCATATACTTGTAGATTAAAAGAACACAGCTGAAAATATTAAAATGTTTCAAAGAAATATAACCATAAATCATCCCCAGCTACAGTCAGACATTCTCAATTACAAGTTGATTTTTATGATTAAACACACAAATAGTAACACTGTCAAATTAAATATGCACAAATTTGCATAAATGGTCAGAACAAAAGCAAAACAAAAATTTTGTATTTTGGACTTTTTTTCTGCGTTAGTTTGAAAGACATATATGCAAAGAAAAAATGCTCAAAATTCAAATTGATCAATGCATGAAAACAGAATGTTCATGTGTGTAGTATCTTACCTCCTTATTCACTGCAGACAATGAAAGTAACACCGAGCTGAGAATTATTCTCCACGACACAGTATCACACGCTTCCATTTTATAAGGCCTCGTACTTGGTGTTTATTTTGGTGAAAGTAACTAAAAAGGAGTCAATAAGTTATTACACAAAAGTAATATAATAAAGAAAGGGTCTTACTTTCAAACGCAAGTAATTAGTACCGTATTTTTCGGACTATAAGGCGCACCTAAATCCTTTAATTTTCTCAAAAATCGAAGGTGCGCCTTATAGTGCGAGAAATACAGTAATATGTAATATATTGCAACCCTGTTGTAATATACATACAACATATACATACATGTAATATACTGTACAACCCTGGGCGGCTGTGGCTCAGTAGGTAGAGTGGGTTGTCCAGGAATCGAAGGTTAGTGGTTCAAATCCCAGCTTCTCATGTCCACAGGCCAAAGTTTCCTCCAGCAAGACACTGAAGCCCACATTGCACCAGTGAGTGAGTGGATGGGTGAATGGAAAGCAGTGTAAAGAGCACACAAAGTACCCATCCATCCATTTTCTACCCCTTAATCCTCACAAGGCTTGGGGGAGGGGGGTGCTGGAGCCTATCCCAGCTGACTTAGGGCGAAGGCGGGGTTCACCCTGGATGAGTTGCCAATTCATCGCAGGGCGACACAGAGACAGACAACCATTCATGCTCACATTCATGTGGGAGGAAGCCGGAGAACCCGGGGAGAACGTGGAACTCCACACAGAAAGGCAGTGTTGGGATTGAACCCAGGACCTTCTAGCTGTCAGGCATGGGTGCTACCCCGCTGCATCACCGCGTCGCCCTCAAACTGAAACGTGTCTGCTAACTCTGCATATGAGGTTTTTTTTTCTGTGTGACCATCATTTTACTCCCGAAGGAGCATCATTCTTTTTACTCTCCTTACACATTGTGTGTTCCGCCCACCTCACGTTCCCCACCTGCAAGGAGCTGTGCACTTCATGGGGCTGCAACTCCCTCCCCTTTCGTGGGAGAAAATGTAATTACCCCTGCGACTTCTGTTTTTGTGGCCGTATTCACAGTTGGGGTAAATAAGAAGTAAAAGTACTTCATGAAATGTCTTTTGCTGTACTTTTTTACAGCCTGTTGTAACCTTGGTACGTCTCTTCAATCAAATTACATTTATACCTGACAAAAAATGATTTTCAATATTCCAAAAGTGAGAGCTTGGCTTTGACTGTTCAGGTGCCCTGTCAAATCTCTGCACCTTTAGACGAGATACAGAACAGAACATTTTCTGCTTTTTAAAAATATTAACCAGTGGCAAACTGACATGAAGCTGGTGTTGACAAAACCCTTTTTTCCTCCACTCGTACACATCCAGACTGTCACTTCTTTTAGAGAAACTGAAAAACAATGACATCTGGACAGCTGCAGAACTGCCTTAACACAAAACTTTATCAAAAAAAACCCTGACTCCGGAATAATTCCTGTGCTGTGGAATGGAGTCGTACGATGTGTCACCACCGCCGCAGCCTTTTCTGCCTCTGATTTTCTCTTCCTGCCTCTCTCTCTTAAAGTCTGCTTTGTTGCGAACGTGGGCGTTCATTCGTTTTCTTCTGTGGCGGCTCACAGGCTCCGGCGCCAGTTCTCAGTTCTCCCATAGCTCAGACAAACACATTGTGTAGCCTGTTAGGATTATCTACAGAGGCAAAAAGCTTTGGAGACCCTGCCAAACAAAATCCTAATTACGCCCAATGCACTGTGCTCTTTTAACGCCGCGGTGTCTCTGAAATGTCCCTACATGAACAGCTGGAATCTTTGAAGCACCGTGACAACAGATATCAATCTTACAGGATCATTTCCTGCTTTTTTAATGATCATTTTTGAACGTGTTTGCTGAAAGCTGATTTTATTTGCGTTGCATTCCAGTTTCCCCTGTTTTCCGACTGTCCGGTGTGACCTACGCAGCACAAAAACCACTAGAAACTTTAAGTGGGTCCACAAGCAAAAAAGAAACATGCTGTAGAGCTCTATATTTTATGTAAATGCTTTAATAAATTCAGACTTAATAGCCCAGTGAGCAGTTCAAGTGTTTGAAGCTTCACCAGTTTAAATATTTAATTCAATAAGCGAGAAAGTGTAATTACTGTATGCACAGAGCGATGCATGGACAAGTTTTTATTCTCGATCAAAAACAATGCCCTCATTGTTGATTGTACGCTGCGTTAAATCCTTGTACATACGTAATCTGTCCTGGTTCAGAAAGTCAAGAAGAATTTAAAGACCCGTGTGATCAAAGCAATCACAGAGTTGGAAAAAAATGGATGCATATATGGAAACAGTCAAATGCTCATGAAGTCTCCCTGGCCAAGCCGATAACTCCTGCCTTATGAGTCCGGGGTCACTGTGGTCAGCGGCCAAGGGGGCTGACCAGGTCAACCAGTACTCTCCGTCGCTGGCGGTCCTATGCCAGACCTTGCGCTTCCCCCGGGGTGACGTCGAGCCTCTGGAAATCTTCCTTGACCACATCCAGTCAATGTTCTCACACCAGACGACAGCGTAGGCTGTGCTGTTTAAGACACTTTTTTAGCATGTGAACTACTTGTAAAATGATGTACCTACTAAAAATGCAAAACACATATTTATTTATAAATATGTTGAGAATTCTGTATGTACAATGTATGTTGATGTACCTTGCATAACCACATGAGCCAATATTCAAGGTGTGTGGTTTTCCTTCTATTGACTGGATTGGAAATTTGGTTTGAACACTGGCAGTCGCGCTGGACTCGTGCTGGCCCGACAGGGAGTGCCCCGCCCCCCAGATGTGGTCTGGCAGCCAGACCACATCTGCGGTCAGTCTCCGGGGTCACCATTGGTGGTGACTGTGGAACCCAGGTAGTTGAAGGAACTACCAAAGAACCAATATGCAGCAGGGGAGGTTCACCAACATGAGCAGCATGGCTTATACAGTGGATGCAGTTTATTCATAATTTATTTGATTTATTATTGTGCCAAGCACAAAAAATGCCAACTGTTACGATTGAGTTTCCGTAGGCATGGTTTTCAGCTCAGGGAGTCACTGATTGACAGATATTCGGAGGATGTGGGCATGGTTTGTAAACTCTCTGTCATCAGTGTGCATTGGACCCAGCCGTGGGGATACGAGCTGATAAAAGCAGCTGGAAAAAGAGACGGACCACGTGGAGAAGTAATTTGGACGCTGACAGAACCGGTGGAGAATCGAGAGACTACGTGAGTGTTGGAGATTCAGGAATTGGAACCGAGAGTCATGACAGAACAGCTCAGAGAGGAAGCAGAGCTTAGAGCTGAACCACTGACGTGTGCACTGAGAATCGAACTTTTAAAGTGCATGCTTACACTTGTGTATACATTCACCTTAAAAAACTCTGAACTACAACCAAATGACCTAAGAGCGGGTTGGCCGATTCATCAGAAGAAAGTACATGGACCGCCGGACAGGTGGACTCCATGGGTGTGATTCGCTGAGTTTAGCAAATGCACACCTTCATCCTCCAACAGGATACGTTCAAACCACATCACCCAGGGCTATTATAGAACATAACTCAAGTTCTGTCCAAACACGCAGGGTCTGGTGAAGGATAAGTTATGGGGGCTATCTTGGGAGCTTAGAGAACTGACTCATAGCTAAGCTAGCCAGCCTTCACGGTAACACCAACCAACACACAGGACATCATAAATCCAAAAAGAGACCAGACAAACAACAAATATATACAATTATAATCTAGATCCTCTCTCAGTGTGCTGTTATGGATTTACCTGTACTCATGTTGCCTCTGGACAACCTTACCTTCATACCTCCTCCGCCACGTTGACGTATTATACCCGCCATTTTTCGTCAGAAAATACTCTTATTGTTTGAACCACATGCTGATATGGAGTCAAAAAGGTCTGCTGTGACTTTTGATGCATGCAGTGTCTCTCTGGTCCTAAAGAAATAGTTTCTATTGGTCTTGATATGAGAAAAAATCATCAAAAATGTTCACTTGATCCAGGATGAATTAAAAAGCTTTTGTTGGGCCAAAGGTCAAACGTTACTCGTACCAGGATCCATCTACAGTGGAACCCCGCGTTACGAGATTAATGCGTTCCGGGACCAAGCTCATGAAGCCAAAAACTTGTGAGCCAGGACCGGTTTTCCCATAAGAGTACATGTAAAACCAATTAATCCGTTCCAAGACCCAAGAAAACTCCTGTTACAGGTCGAGCCTATTGCTTTAAGTGGGTGTGACAATGCAACTCTGGTGTGTGACATCATTATGGGGAGCAGACGGCGTCGGACAGGACATTATTCCCTTTTTTTACTTTATTTTTCCAATGGACGTATCTGGACTGAGCTGGGAGACGAATCTGGAGTCGTGACCGGACGCTAACGGGATCACGTGGTGACGAATTTGTCCTGCATGTCTGGGTTTAGTGTTCACGGCTGCGCAACTTGTCTTAAGTTGAGTGGAGTTTGTGGTTTTGTTTTGAATTCATATTGCAAATATAAGTTAATTTTGACAGAGTATCTGTGTTGATTTCGTTAATTTTGTTTCTGATGGTATTTTTGGGGTTGGGAAAAGTTGAGTTCTCCTTTATTCTTTGGTGAAATATAATATTTAAAGATACACAGCACAAATCCCTTTGACTGCGGACAGAACTGCTCGTGTCCTTCCACCTGCATCGGGATTTACTCTTACTATGAACATCCTTCTTAGGCCCCATGATGACATAACACAAAACAAACCGCTATTTCAGGTGAAAAATTTACTCGCAACCTGAATAAATTTTTCACCTGAACTTCCGCAGCGTTCGCTGGTCAAAGGTCATTGTAAGCTCATTAAAACATGTGTGGCTATAAATACTCGCATGGATGCATCATGCAATCAAAGCGGGTACATTTAAATATCTACACGTGAAATGTCTTCTAGTTTTGTTTACTATGTGATACATAATTAGTATTCAGTATGCAGTGCATTGTCGTTCAGCTCCCTCCGAAACAGCATGAACCTCTGCAGCCTGTGGAGAATTCCCCCATTTATTCTAGAAAATTCTTTCCTACTGACCCTATTTTTGGCTTGTTTACCAAAGGAAATTAAGACAGGAAGGGTATTATTTTAAAGGAAATAAACACAATGCCAATTTTCTCAGTGAAAAGCCATGCTGGAGAGAAACGGCTGAGTCATGACGCGGCGGTTTTGTTTGTCTGCGCTCGACGCCGACAGGGAATCTGGAAAAATCTGGCAAATGGAGCATCTTGTTAGCACCGAGTGACACGAGATTCACTGTGGACCTGTTCATATCACAATGCACGGTTCCACCGGCAGACACAAAGGCACAAGTATTTATTACCGTATTTTCCGGGTTATATGTCGCTCCGGAATTTTAGTTGCACGAGCCAAAAAATGCATAATGAAGAAGAAAAAAAAAAAACGTGTATGAGTCGCACTGGAGAACGGGTCGCATTTTTTCGGGGAAATTTATTTAGCAAAATCCAACACCAAGAACAGACATTTCATCTTGAAAGGCAAGTTACAGGCAGTCCTCGTGTTACAGACGAGTTCCGTTCCTACGGTCGCGATGTAACCCGAATTTCCGCGTAAGTCGGAATTAACCCTTTAATACCCCCTAAATGCCCCTTAAATCTCTAAATAATGTCTACATTTTAAATTGTCAGTGGCAGGTACACAAGCCTAGAGCGACAGTGTGACAAACAACCAACACTCGAAATAATTTGTATATGTGTCGCTCCGGTGTATTTGTCCACTATGAAAAAAAAATGTATAACGTATAACCCGGGAAATACGGTGTTTTTATGACAAAGTACTTTAAATACTACTTCGCAGGATCAATTCAGTAGAACTGCGTTTGTGAAATTTACAGTCTGGATCCAATGGAGCAATTTTTTTTAATTAATTTTATTTTTTTGTTGGCTTTTTTTTTTTTTAACTTTGTGTGTTATTCTCTTCATTTTCTTGATTGTGTTGCTTTTTTGTTCATTTGGTGAGTTGAATGACTTTTTTTGGTTCATTTTGTTTGTTATTTTGTTTGTTTTTTCAAATTGTGGGTATTTTTGCCTTTTTCTTGATTAGTTTTGTTTGCTGTTGTCCAGTTAATTGATTATTTTGTCAATTTTTGCCCATTTTCCTTGATTACTGTGCTAATTCTTTTGTTCATTTTTATTTTTAAAATATTTTATGAGTTGTGTGTATTTTTTTTCTTCTTTTCCTTTTTAATTTTATTCATTTTTCTGGATAAATTTGTTGATTTTTGAGAGTTTTGTGGATTATTTTATTCTTTTTGTTTGATTATTTTTTGTTACAGTGCTTTTTTTTTACTCTTTATGATTTTAATTATTTCCTTTTGGTGATTTTTGATCATTTTTCAGGTTTTCTTATTATTGTAATTTTTGAACAATTTTCTTCATTTTTATACATCTTTGAATTTGTTTACTCATTTTTTGTTTGTTTGATTTGTTGTTTTTGTATTTTTATGAATTTATGGTTGTAGTGTAGACATTTTCTTCCTGATTTTGTTCATTATTTTGTTGATTTTATAGATTATTTTCATTGTACAAAATGTTTTATTCATTTTTTCTTTCATTATTTTGTTTATTATTCATTATTTGGCAGATTTTTACTTTATTATTGCTAAACGTTTTGTTCATTTTGCTCTGTTCCTTTCATTGATTCAAAATTTTTAATATTTGTTTTGAAGTTTTGTCAGTTAGGTTTATTGTTTTGTTCATTTCTGCTACATTTTCTTGAGTGTTTTGTTTATGGTTTGCTAATTTGTGTTTCTTTTTTGTTAATTTTGTTTTATACTTATTTCATATTTAAACATTTGTCATTTTCTTGGCTATATTTTTTATTTTATTCTTGTTATTTTTTACCATGTTGCTCATTATTATTTTTTGTTTAGTTTAACTTGATATTGTGAAGACATGCCAACATCCAACAACATTAAATCAAAATGAACAAAACAAATCTCCATCTTCCTTATACATCTTATTGTCTCGTCCATTTTAAGTGGTGAAACATAGACATACTGCCTGACGTGGGTTTTTCACTTTGGGTCCCAGGCAGATGGCAGATTTCTTGTTTTGCTTTGCATCCTGAGCCAGAATTGTTTGAGACACACTGGAGCACAGAATGTGAATAGGTAAGTCTTCTCCCTCCCTGGTGCTTGTTGTGCGGCTCCTCACAAACTCAGCACACTGCGACACACTGATCCAGCCTCTGCTGCCTCGTCTCTCATTAGGATGGTGTCATCAGCGAAGAGGTGTTCATTTCAAAGGGGGGTGGGGGGGATTTGCCCCATCCAGTAGAGCAGTTTAAATTTAGATGATAGGCAACTTTTTGTCCATCTTTGGCAAACCCATCTTTAAGTAAATAATCGTAGATTTGTTCATGGCTGGATTCGTATTTGTTAATTTTCCTGGTTATTACACACTGATGGGGCCGAGACAGCGGCCTGTCTCCGTGCCTGTCCTTGTTCTAACTCAACCACAACTAAAACTTGGCTCACCAAACTTGACATACGGTTGACCTTTGGACTAGAGGCTATGGTCATGGACAGATGAGGTCAACGGTGAAGGTCATAGGGTCACACAGCTCTAACTCAAAAACAAATGAAGGGGAGTTCACCAATCTTGCAATACAGGTTGACCTTGGGACGAGCACCTATGGCTATGTCTCTGGAGACATAAGGTCAAGGTCATAGGGTCTAAAAACTCCAACTCAAAAACAAATTCAACTTTATTCACAAATCTTGGCATACAGGTTGACCTTGGGACTAGCACCTGTTGCTATGTCATTGAAAACATAAGGTCAAAGTTCAAGGTCATAGGGTCTTATAACTCCAACTCAAAAACAAATGAAGCTATGTTCACAAATCTTGGCATACAGGTTGACCTTTGGACTAGCACCTGTCACTTTTGTCTCTGGAGACATAAGGTCAAAGGTCAAAATCACGGAGTCTTATAACTCCAACTCAAAAACAAATCTTAGCATACAGGTTGACCTTGGGACTAGCACCTGTCATTATGTCTCTGGAAACATAAGGTCAAAAGTCAAGGTCATAGTTTCACACAGCTCTAACTCAAAAACAAATGAATCTACCTTCACATATCTTGGCATGCAGACTGACCTTGGGACTAGTCACTGTCACTATGTCATTGGAGACATAAGATCAAAGGTCAAGGTCATAGCCCCTTATAACTCCAACTCAAAAACAAATGGAGCTATGTTCACAAATCTTTCACAGAACCGGTGGCTATGTTTCGGTCACAGGTTATGGCCACTTTATTATCAGAGAACCACATTAATCACCTGTGTCGAGTGCAGTTGTAATTGTGAGCCTGTTCTCTTGGCAAATTTGCTTCCTTTCAGGAAAAGATTTTTTTTTGTTCATTTTAGAGATAATTTTGTTCATTTGTTGGTTAATGTGGTTGATTCAATGCTCATTTCATCTATTCGACAAATAATGCCTATTAACCCACATGTGGTATTTGGGTCAAATTTACCCTTTGTCATATATTTGTAAAGAGAAAATGTGTTGTGTGGAAAAAAAGGAACATAATCATCATCAAAACAAACAAAATACTTAAAAATGAAAACAATGAACATTGACGAAAAAACAGAATGAAAATTATCTTCACAATGAACAAAAAAAATTAGCAAAATTATTCAGAAAATGAAACAAATAATCATCACTATCAACAAAACTGCACAAAGAAGTAAAACTATCCACGAAATGAACAAAGATCAAGTTGAACAAAAAAAACCAAGAAAATGAGCAAATGTGAAGCAAAAACGAACGAATGTGAAGCAAAAATGAAAGAATGTGAAGCAAAAATGAACAAATGTAAAGGAAAAATAAACCAATGTGAAGCAAAAATAAACCAATATGAAGCAAAAATGAACCAATATGAAAGAAAAATGAACCAATGTGAAGCAAAAATGAACCAATGTGAAGGAAAAATGAACAAATGTGATGCAAAAATGAACAAATGTGAAGGAAAAATAAACAAATGTGGAACAAAAATAAACCAATGTGAAGCAAAAATGAACCAATATGAAGGAAAAATGAACCAATGTGAAGCAAAAATGAACCAATGTGAAGGAAAAATGAACCAATGTGAAGCAAAAATGAACCAATGTGAAGCAAAAATGAACCAATGTGAAGCAAAAATGAACAAATGTGAAGCAAAAATAAACAAATGTGAAGGAAAAATGAACAGTCGTCCTGCAAAACCAACAAAATAAGCAACAAAATGAACCAAAA
>JAQQAE010018557.1:0-11166 GCA_029823295.1 Pseudamia nigra
CTCTCTTATCTTTTTAAATGGGTGAACTTGCACATTTTTACGTTGCCCAATACTTATTGTCCCCACTGTAAGTGACTTTGAACATAGTGTGGTTGTTGGTGACAGGTAGGCTGATGTCAATTTTTCACAAATTACTGATATACTGGTATTTTCATACACAACCATCTGTAGGGGTTACAAAGAATAGTTCACAAAACAGAAGTCTGAGCAACAGTTCTTTGGATGAAATGACCTTGTTGATGTCAGAGGTCAGAGTAGAATAGTCAGACTGGCTCGAGCTGATGGAAAGGCAAAAGTAACTTTTTTAAGACTGAGTAATGCAAAAGAGAAACTGTGGACATACAACATGTCAAACCTTGAAGCAGATGGACAACAGCAGCAGATGATCACACATGGAGGCACTCCTGTCCATTAAGAAATGGAAAGTAAGGCTACAATTCACATGGACTCAGCAAAAGTGGTCAGTAGAAGGCTGGAAATATGTTGCTTTGTCTAGTGAGTCTCAAATTCTGCTGCAGCATTTGAATGTTATGGTAATGATTGGTAAGCAACATGAAAGCATGGATCCATCCCACTTTGTATCAACTCTTCAGGCTGCCATTAGTGACACTTTTTGGGACTTTTAGTCCTAACTGTGGATTGTTTAAATGCCATTGCTGCTGACATCATCTTATGATAGCTAAGAGGTCCAACCCAGTACTAGCGAGGTGTACCTAATAGTGACCAGTGAGTCTATATGTTTTAAATCAATTTATGCTGTTGAGGTAGTTTCTTGTCGTGTATTGAGGTCTGCAGCTGGGTGCCTCTCAGTCTCAGCAGCCTTCGTTGCTCACTACCGAGGTCAGTGTGCCCTTCTCCCTTATCGTCAATCTCTCCAGGACAAGCACCATCAACAATCCCTGGTCACTGATCAGTGGTCCACAACCAGCGCACCATCCGTCCCTTCAGCTCTCACTCAGGACCACTTTGTCCAATAACAATTCACACCGATCCACCATGCTCCTTTTTCCCTGTCGTTCCCAGCCCTACCCCCCACCTTGCCCCCCTCCCAAACAGCGCTCTCTAGAGACAGATCGATTAGGGGTTGCCATGGTATTGATGAGGTGTTGTCGGGGGAGGGCGGAGGTGATTGAAGACTTATTGATCCACTAGGGCTGTGGTTGAGATGTGGTGTCGCTGTGTTTTTGTCTTTAACAGATTTCACTCCCCAGTGTCTTTAATCGGTGCCGCTCCTATCATATGACATGAAATTCACTTCCTTTCTGCTTTCTCTTCTTCTAGCCGAGACATGCTATCAAGCTGTTGTCAGTATTGAACCAGATGCCTCAGAGACATGGTCCTGATACCTTCTTCAACTTCCCAGGACGCAGTGCAGCGGTAAGACTGACTCCCACAGTGACACGCAGCTCATCTTCACCATCCACATTACTCACATTTATTCTCTCATGCAGCCAAATTTCCAATCAGGCATATTTTAATTGGCTAGAGAAAAAAATCATATTAAAATGCACATTCACCAATTACTAGCTGCTTATTTACATACAACATTATAGTAGTATATTGGCTCTTTAGTATTATTATAAAGCACTTAGTAAGATGGTTGTGCAGAGTAGAGCAGGATGATAAAATGCTGATCTCTAATGCCAGGATTGATGAATTATTTTTTTATTATATTGGGATATAAGTTTTAGATTCTAATGTGATAATATTCTTTGGTATACATATGCTTTTCCCAGTAGAATTTTTGACGGCAATATGGGGTTGCATAATTAATTTAAAAGGCATACTGTGGCTATAATATTGTGATTGTGATTTGAGATGACTTCCTTGGTTGTCGAGGAAGATGCACAACATGCTAATTTATAAATGTCAAATCAAACTTAAAACTATCATGAAAAATGCAAATAAATACAAAACCAGTTTGTGATTTAATTTTTGTGTGTTTTACACAGGACCCATTATGATACAGAGGTTATGTTATTTTTGCATTGCTGCATATTAAATCACCCTAAAACCTCATTACCCTAAAACTTGCACTGTCTTTTGCAGTTACACAGGCTGATATTGCTGTTAAGATTGGAATGCAATTAATTTCACAGCCATATGGCAGTTCCTGTCATTATTGTTGTATAATTACACTTTTTTTTTTTCTTCAGGGCTTAATTTGTTATATAAAACAAAAAAAAAAGTTTCAATTTTTGTTATTTTTATTCATTATTTTTTATATACTGACAAAAAAACATTTTATCATTGCAATAGTTTTTCCTGTACGTCGAGATTTCCTAAATAATCTAAATGTTCTGTTTTTTTTTTAATCTTCCATTACAACTAGATCTTTATTATTTTTCTATACTAACTGTATTAAATTTTTAGTGTTGGAGCATTTTTGGCCATATTGTCCAACTGCACAGAGCAAAGCATATTAAGAGGGATGAGTACAATTTATCACATCATAATTGTAATTACAATATCAGTCTGTACAGTTATGTAATCACAAAAGGCTAATGTAATTGCCATCCAAAGTTCCAGATTTAGGAGATTATAGGTAGAATATATAGAATTTGTAGAAATGGAAAAAAATACAACCTCCATTGTTTTTTTTTTTTTTTAAGTAATGTTTGTACTAACTTGTAAGTTGACTTGACAACTACACAAACAGGCTGAAATTACCGTCACAGTAGCAATCACAATATAAGTGTAGTATGACTTTTTCATCAAATTGTGCAGCCTTATTTTGTACATCAGCTTCAGTAAACAGCAATGAGGAGGCTATTACGCACTATTCAATGACCTTGTAGTTGTAGAATATGTCATACACTGGCATTCACTAATAAGCGTTTCATAATAAATAATAAGGAGCAAAATAAGCTATTGCATATACATGTACACTAACTATCAGCTAGTTAACGATGAATATGTATCTTTTAATATTGCAGTGTAAAGAGAAAAGTGAGCAGTGAAATGAGGTTCTGTCTGACTGATGTGTGTTTTATCTTCCAGGCTATAGCATTGCCACCTATTGCCAAATGGCCTTACCAGAACGGATTCACTATCAACACCTGGTTCAGGCAGGATCCACTCAACAACATCAACGTGGATAAAGACAAACCATATCTTTACTGGTACGTACAAAGATTTTCATTTGTTCTCCTGAAGAAGCAATGAAGTCTTGTGTCATCAGCAGTTGGTATTGAAATTCAGCTTAGGGCACTTGTAAAATTAAAAGTTGATGCGGTAGCTTCTCGCAGTAAATGATTTGTTTGCTTTGCCTGTTTTGGTGACCTGATGATATATATTTGAGTGCACAGCCACAGAGTTTAATAGTAGACACGGACTCAAAACCATCAATGTAAACATCAGGTTTTTGTGTCAGTCTGAGAATGGGAGTGAAGGTTTCAACTGAGATCATTGCTTAAGAGGCAGGGATACAAATATCTTCAGAGACAATAGCCCTACAGGACAGCTTTAGGGATTCAGTAGTATTCAGAGAGAGATTTACCTCATGTTTACCGTAACTTTATCCTGTGTCAACTGCCATTATTGATCCACATATAAAGGAACCCACAGCTCAGTGACAAAAGTCATTCTCAGTGACAAAAGTCAAATCTCATTCTTGTTACAGAAATTAACATAATTGGTGCAATTTGAAGGAGAATGCACTTACTGTATTTAATCACAGTGCAAGAATGCACTTAATGGCCTGCAGATCCTTTTTGACACAAGACCCTAATTTTAACTGAGTTTCAGTTAACACCATGCAAGCAGTGTGACTAATAATTAAAGGAAAACTTTCACCTGCTCAGTTTCTCTTTGGAGCTGCATTATGCGCTAGAGATGTCAATTATGGAGGTTTAGTTAATTTTGTCAATGATTTTGCTCAGTTTTGTTGATTTTTGTTGATGTTTTTGATCATTTTCAGGTCATTTTGTGGACAGTTCCACTCATTTTTGTTCTTTTTGTTGATAATTCTGCTCATTTTGTTTATTTTATGGTTAATTCTTGTTGATTTTACAGATGTTTCTGCTAAGTTTTGTTAAGTTTTTAATACAGTGATCATTGTATTGCACTGTACTAATTTTTAAAAATATTTTCCTGATTGCCTTGTTTTTTTGCATTAAATGTTTCTTGATTTTGCTCACTTTTTATTGATTTTGTTGGTCATTTTTTGCTGTTCCTAATTTACTGCAATAGTGAAAACAGCCTTTTAGCTGATGATATTAGTATATTTGTAGTGCATAAAACACACAAAATGAAAGTTGCTATAGTTTTGCTTTTTATTAGTTTATACGTTTTTTTTTTATTTTTTTTGTTTCTGTGTTTCACACATAATAAACTCATAACTGATGATCTGTGCATTTTCTTAATTCCTAAGTATCACTATTGTCTTTGATAATAGGCCTTGTTACAAACTGAAGGTAAAAAGACATTTAAAAGTTTTTCCAACTCTAAACCAGAAACAAATTATTCTTATCCATATGGCTCCTTAACGTTCAAGATGATAAACACTGAACTTATCAGACAGAATACCAGTTACAGAAAGTTCATAGATAAACAGATAATGAATTAGAACATAACTTTAAATGTCATGAGACTCCATTATGAGTGTGCTGCAGGGTGGATGCCTCAGCTTGCTGTGAAACCATGAACCTGGATAACCTCAATGTTAGCCTTCTTGGTGCATGGTGTAAGCCACTATAAAGCTTCATTAGTTTTGACCTTTTATCAAATTGATCTCCTTTACTCCGCTGCTTCATCTGCCCACCTCTTCACTCTGCGACAACAACACTTACACCCTTCACCTCCCCGCAGTCGCAGAGTCACACTTTGATTCATTACCGGGAGGAGTGATTTGCAAGAAGTGAGCACCGTCAACAGGACGCCAGCCATATATGTGCATTATTCTTGGAAAACTATAAGAGATAAGCGCTGAACATGGGTAGTGTTAACATGTAATCCTGTTTCCGTAGCAACCGTTGTAACGTTGCCATGGTGAAGCAGGAGAGCAGGAGGGAGGGAGCACTCCTCTGGCCCAGGTCTTATCATCCTCCCCCAGATGTAGCTGCTACTCCAGCAGCCTGTCTGATACTGGCCTCCACAGCTGCTTGAAGGCCATGATAACGCACCCTATGTGCTCTTAACGTGTACCAGGGATTCAGTTGAGAGGGATTTATACCTGCTTACTGGTCCAGCTAAGCGTGTGATCCTTGTAGGCTCATTTTAAAAGTGGAATGTGTCGTGTTTCATAAAAAAGCCTCGTGGAGAGACGGGAGCTTCGCAGTACAGGAAAACAAATGTCAGAGCGCAAAAATGGAGGGAAGAGGATTTACAGTGTTTCTTCCCAAACTTATCGTGTGGGACCTCTGCTGCTACTGAAAGGATGCTTTCAAAAATCATGCTTTTGTGACTGATAGTGGCTGAAATGTGTGAATTATATTGGACTCAGTAGAATTTGTTTGTGTCAGTTTTCTTTATGGACTAGATTTCTCTGATGCATATTTATCAGGATTAAAGGCCTAGACAGCATGTGACTAGAAATGTGCCTCTGGCCATACTGTTTCTACCTGCATGCTTTCCTGGGTGCAGGCCACTGATGATAAAAAGCAGGTCTGCATAGCATCCATAAGCAAATTGAACGTGAAAATGGTGGTTTCATTTGTATTGAAGCAGCACTTAGATGATTGCCAGACACTGACAGTGTGTTTTGACAGTTATTGTTCTCATCTTATTCCAGTTCTAACTCAAGTGTTATGTGCCATGTGATGCAGCTTGGTTTTGAGTCCCAAACTAGAAAGCACTCAGAAAGCACAGACCTCCGCCAAGGCAGCTCAGTTTCTCTTTATAGGGAAAACCTACAATTATCATTTGAACCTACTGTATGCTTATTTCCCCCCCCATAATGTTATTGCACCCAAAAGTAATATTCGTAAATATATTTTACACTCATTATTAGATTCTTTGGCCACGAAAACCTCCCATTAGGATTTGGAATCATATACATATCATTATTAGTTCAGCAGTTATTCATGAGAAATAACCTTTCCATCATTCTTTTGGATGTAGCTCCGCAAATGTTGAAAATGCATCAAATCCATAGGCACATTACTTTCCCCTACAGTTTGGTGTCAGTTTCATGACTAAAGCTATTTTTCTTCGACCCCTGTAAGTATAAACATTCCTGATCACTATATCCAGAATATTGTCCATATCTGGATCAAACTTTGTGGTTTCTGGTGTTATCCTGTATCTGTTGGCTATATGTTGTGGGTGTTATTTGCAGTGTTACAAAGACAAATTTGAATTTGGCCCCATTTCACATTGGTGAAGAATCTTTTAAAAATCTTCTGGATCCAAACAATGATCCAGATCACTACCACAATCGAACTGACTGGTCCTTGTGCCATTTCTCACCTACCAGTTGTGATGCATACCATTACCATGATATGAAGTTACATATAACATAGTAGAAAATGCATTCATTCAGTGTTTGTATTTGTGTATCTCCAAGAATCATGGCCTCATTTTCAGTGATGGTGAGCACACAAAGAAATCAGAATAAATACATAAACATATGAGCAAACAGCAAACATAAGGTCATCAGTTAAACAATTACAGTACATTCAAAAGCAAAGCAGCGTGGAATCAATGACCTATAGGCAGGAGTGTCTTAAGTCTTAGAGTACATTGTCAAGTGTGACAGGTACATGCAGAGGAGAAACTAAAAGCAGTTTTTCCTAATTTAGTGTTTGCCTGTGGAACTTGGACCACAAGCCACTTGATTAAGCTGAATAGTGTCTGTGGGATCAGTTTAGTAAACAGGTGATGTATAGAGGCATGTTGCCATTTGATGGCCTTATAAATGAATAGTCTTCCATTTAAATTAGTTGCAAATTTTGTCCGTACCTCTCAAAAAACGTGAGATTGAGGAAAAAAATGTATCTGACAGGTATGCATATGGTTTCATAAAAATGTAGCGAAAATGTAATTTTATCACAGTATGACTTGTTTTTAATAGTACACTGAAACACTGTATAATTTGAACATGATGTTTTAATTATAGTTCTTTAATTGCCATTGTGATTCTCTCTTCCTCTCCCACAGTTTTCGCACCAGTAAAGGAATTGGTTACTCAGCTCACTTTGTGGGAAACTGTCTTATTGTGACGTCGCTGAAATCAAAAGGAAAAGGCTTTCAGCACTGTGTGAAATATGATTTCCAACCTCGCAAGGTAAGAGAATATATACACCACCAGTCAAAAGTTTCAGCATACTTTCTGCTTTAATGGTTTTTCTTTATTTTCATTAAAAAGTGTTCAACAATCCAGAACATCTTATATTTTAGACTGTCCAAAATAATGGCATTTAGCTTTGATGCCAGCTTTAGATTCTCTCATCAGATTCACCTGGAGCAGTTTTCAATTCACAGATGTACAAGTGTCATTAGTGTAATTTCTTCCTTCTTAATGTGCTTTAAACCACCACTTGTCTTGTGCTGAAGAAGGGCGGGTACAGAGTCAGTATCCGTATTAGTGCTACTGCAGCTAATGGACAAATCCATATTATGGCAAGAAACACTCAGTTAAGTAAAGAATCTGAAACATCTCAAAAACTTCGAGATTCCCCAAGTGTCCTTTGAATGTCCCCAAGTGCAGTTGCCAAAACCAACAAATACTATAATGAAAAAGGCTCTCATGAGGACTGTCCCAGGAAATGAAGACCAAGACCTACCACTGTTGCAGAGGATAAGTTAGAATTACCTGCCTCACAAACTGACAATTTACAGCACCTCAGATAGTTGGATGGTTTTGCGACTGCACTTGGGGACAAAGGTAGTGAAAGTAATACAGATAAAGCAAAAGCACTGAAGAAAGTGTGTTCAAACCTTTGACTGGTACTGTATAATAATACAAACACAGATACACAAATGTATTTAAATGATGCTTAAATTGTAAATATTACTTACGATAGTCATTGCAGATTTTTTTCCTTCCATTCCTGAGCCACTTGTTAGATGAGACAGCATCAGGACTGTGTTGCTGTTGCTTTTTCTCCTTGCTCACTAGGAATGTTGATGAGTGTCGATAAGGTCTGTCAATTAAGACCTGCACACACTGCCCCTCTACCGCACTGTCAGCATTCTCCTTCTGTCATGCACACATACATACACACCTTTGTATGCACACAGCCACACACACACATCTCCTCTTGATGAGATGGCCTTCTACATATTTGCTGACCCAGTACAATCCACCAAACAAAGTTCCCAGTAGTTCCATTTGATCAATTTATAAGTCACCACATCTCACAACATTTTGTCCACTGTACGTGTGTGTTAATGTGTGTTTGTGTGCAAATGACCGCTTGGCTGCACGTGGCTTTGTCCAGTCCTCGGCTTTGCACAGAGCAGCAAAATTCAGGCATCTCCTCTGGGAACCTACGTGTTTGTCACCAAGGAGAAGATGCTTTCTGATAAACACTGCATTTTCACAAACATGCACACACACCTACATGCACACCAAAAGGCGGTTTTAAGGTGAACAGGGAGATCTGGAAAAGAGTCTCAGTGACTGAATTTAACTCATTGTAAACCAACTATCGTTTATGCACAGCTAATAGTTTAAAAGGTGTATTCTAGGGTTTGTTGATATGAAAAATGAACATTTTAAAAGAAACATACTGTAATTTGCAGTGTACATCTGTAACAAAGTGTTTCACAGTAGGAGACTCAAGCTGTGTGATGATCCATTTTGTTTGATATCATTTTCTTGAGATGTGCATGGAGTTATCCTAAAAACAACAGTGGATGGTAATAATTTTTCTTTTTCCATGTTTTCTTTTTTATTTCCAAACAACAAAAACTGATGATATCAAGAAAGCGACATAGACTTTAACAAGCCAAATTCAAATTACATACAGTGGATATAAGAAGTCTACACACTGCTGTTCAAATGCCAGGTTTTTGTGATGTAAAAAATTGACACCAAGATAACGAATTTCACAACTTTTCCACCTTTTAATGTGACCTATAACCTCTACAACGCAACTGAAAAACAAACCGAAATTTTTCAGGGAGTTGAAGTACACCCTGTTATAACTGGGGATGTGGCTGTGTTCAGATTTAACCAGTTACATTCAAACTCATGTTAAATTGGAGTCAGCACACACCTGTCACCATTTATAGTGCGTTTGATTAACCCCAAATAAAGTTCAGCTGTTGTAGTGGGCTTGTCCTGACATTTTTGTAGCCGCATCTTCCAACACAAGTCATGGTATGCAGAGAGGTTCCAAAGCATCAAAGGGATCTCATTGTTAAAAGACATCAGTCAGATGAAAGGTACAAAAGAATTTCCAAGGAATTAAATATACCATGGAGCATAGTGAAGACAGTCATCATCAAGTGGAGAAAATATGGCACAACAGTGACATTACGAAGAACAGGACCTCCGTCCAAAATTGATGATAAGACAAGAAGAAAACTGGTCAGAGAGGCTGCCGACAGCAACACTGAAGGAGCTGCAGAAATTTTGGCAAGTACTGTCTGTGTAGTACATGTGACAACAATCTTCTGTCTTCTTCATATGTCTAGACTATGGGGTGGGGTGGCAAGACGAAAGCCTTATATTTCCAAGAAACACATCCAAGCCCGGCTTCATTTTGCAAAAAGATATTTGAAATCTCCCAAACGCATGTGGGAAAATGTGTTATGGTCCGATGAAACCAAGGTTGAACTTTTTGGCCATAATTCCAAAAGGTATGTTTGGCACAAAAATAACACTGCTCCTCACCAAAAGAACAGCATACCTACAGTGAAGCACGGTGGTGGCAGCATCATGTTTTGGGGATGTTTTTCTTCAGCTGGAACTTGGGCCTTAGTCAAGGTGGAGAGAATTATGAACAGTTCCAAATACCAGTCAGTGTTGGCACAAAACCTTGGGGCTTCTGTTAGAAATCTGAAGATGAAGAGGAATTTCATCTTTCAGAATGACAATGACCCAAAGCACACATCCAAATCAACAAAAGAATGGCTTCACCAGAATAAAATTGAGGTTCTGGAATGGCCCAGCCAGAGTCCAGACCTGTGGGGTGATCTGAAGAGGGCTGTGCACAGGAGATGCCCTAACAATCTGTCAGATTTGGAACGGTTTTCCAAAGAAGAGAGGGCAAATATTGCCACATCAAGATATGCCACACTGATAGACTCCTACCCAAAAAGACTGAGTGCTGTAATAAAAGCCAGAGGTGCTGCAACAAACTATTAGTTTAAGGGTGTGAATATTCATGCAACCAGGTTATTTTAAGTTTTTAATTTTTCCCCTTTAAAGGTTTCAGTTTGTTTTCCAGGTTATAGGTCACATTAAAGGTGGAAAAAGTTGTGAAATTATTTATCTTGGTGTCAGTTTTTGACATCACAAAAACCTGGCTTTTGAACAGGGGTGTGTAGACTTTTTATATGCATTCTACGCATCTCTGTCACATTGCTGTCCCCACCAGAGTTCAGATATGAAACAACTGAAAAATCAATACAGCCACGTCATTGAAACAAACAAACCCAAAAAGGGGAGAAAATCATAATAACAAGAAACACTTAGTGCACTGTTTAGGCAACTACTGTACAGGCTAGGGCTGAAAACTCACAGACAGATTGGGGAGCGATGGTCTAAAGTTCTTGTATGCACTGGAAAACGTGGAATCATTGACATTAAACAAACTACACTGATACACAGCAAGCCACCTACAGTATATAGGATAGAAAAGCTCGCACAATACAAAATTATACTTGGTAAATCTGTATTTCAGATCCTCAAAAGATTGACATATGCAATGTTTTAGTTCCAATATGTGCCAGTAAATTTCTGGTTTAACAACAGACCAGAATGTCAAAGGATGTATCCACATTAAATGATGCTTCAAAGTCATTCTCCATATTTTTACCATTATGTGAATGACTATGTGATACACTGTAACTAGTGTGTTTGTCCAACACATGCATTAGTTGCATACACTGTATATTAAAGGTACAGTATGTGGTTTTCCTTCTGTCGACTGGACTGGAAATTTGGTTTAACGACGTTTCGCTACCTATCCAGGGAGCTTCTTCAGTTCTTAAGAAGAACTTTAGTTCTGAAGAACTGAAGAAGCTTCCTGGATAGGTAGCGAATCATCTTCAAAC
>JAQQAE010018558.1:0-11166 GCA_029823295.1 Pseudamia nigra
CTAGGGGGAGCCACCCGGCATTGTGGGTTTATGTTGGGGATTGCTGCGGGTTTTTGTCAGTTCGTGCCAGACTGTTGTGGTGTCTGCATCTGTGGCAATAAAGTGCTTGTGTGTGAACCGCCGGTCTCCTCGCCGTTTTTACTCCACATGGCCGCCCAGCGCCACAATATGTAAACACTGTTAATATCCCATATTTACATGTTTAAAAGTAGATGTATTTATCCTTTTAATCAATATGTAGGACTTTCTAATACAGCTTTTAAATTTGTTAGCTAGCTGGTTTGTGTGCATGCATAATAAGACCTAATTAATCATTCAAAATAGAAATGGAGTATGAGTGTGCATGTCCTTGGAATGCATGCATGTGCCTGCTCATGAATGTGTTTGTTGTGAGCGACGGGTTAAATAGTGAAGAAGGGGGCTTTTCTCTGACAGGAAACAGTGGTTAGAAAAGAGGAAGTATCACCTCGTTTTTATTGTAGTACAGAGTTGAAGATAGCTGCCCAGCTGCAGTGCTGAAAGATAGGGCTGCTCAAAACACACACACACACACACACACACACACACACACACTGACACGTAATTCCCACCTGTTCCTCTGCTGCGATCGATAGCTGCTTTGATGCTTGGGAGCATGGGGGGTGCTGGCGATTAGGGAGGGGGTTTGCATACAGGGCTACACAGCCCATGGGACCTATGGGTGTCATGGGCACTTTGATCCTTGTTACGCCCCTACATGTAGAGTACCAGCCTCTAGAGGGGTACCATATCCCATTCACCGCCCACCTCCTCCTCTTCCCACCAAGTTACCCCAGATCTCCCCCCTTACTCATCTCCTCTGCCCTGGATCCGGCGCTGATCCTCAGGGACAGGTGAAGCAGACACCACCACTGGAAAACAAGGGAGGCTCTCACAGTTGAAATAAACAAACCTGGACTTGCAGTGCTTTAGACACAAGTAGGAGTTATTTGCCAAGTTACACAGAAAACACATGCTTGGATACAGGCATATAAATATGTATTTAATTTAAAGATGGAACCACTTTCATTTCAATGTAAGCTTTACCCATGGCAGTCATTGCCTTTGGTCTCTGACACAAGCAGTCCTCTTGGGGACCCTAACACTCCTCAAGTAATCAGAGTAATGGCCCAGTCAGAACAAAACTGCTCCATGTAACCACCACAATCAGAAGAAATGAGTCCAATCTAGCTAAATTTGAAGGAATTTTCAACAGAGTTGAAATTTCTAATAATCTGTCCAATAGGAAAACATTAGTAGGACCTTTCCAGTTTTCACCCATGAGACCTAACTTTGGAGAAAATTGCATTACAGTCAGTAACGGGCTGCAGCTTATTTTCTGATCCTTACTTAATTATGCCACCATTTACACATATGATGTCTGTTCAGAGCTGCTGAAGAGACTCTGAGCTCAACATTACCAGGCCTGAAATGATTTTTAGCTCATTCACTACTTTATTCTTGAAGAATGAGGTTAACTTTGCAGAAGCAGCAGCCATTTGGTGTAGTGGCACACATCACTTGAGATGGAAAATGAAGTCCATTGAGCGTACTTGACTAATATTTCACTATTGCGACTTTCTTGACTTGTAAAATAATTATCTTTTTACATTGACAAACACCATGGGCCCTATTTTGGGTGTCTAAAGGCTCATTTATGCGCATAAGGACCGTTTCGTCCATACTCTGCGTACATTACGGACGTAATTTGGTGAGTATTTTGTCCGTCTTTTATGCAGCTGCTTTGTGCTGGTGCACGCACACCAACTCAGCTCCCAAAGGCTGGATCACGTCACAAAATGACATATACAACTTTACTAACTGTGTTTGAGTATTTGTGGTCACATGCAGACTTCTACTTGATTTCTCCATGTAAGACATGTGACTTTCAGTTTAATCACTGCCTGCATGTGGAGGTGCAGAAGAAGAGACGTATACATCAGATCCATATCATGTCCGTGTTCGTGATTCACCTCCTCCAACCACGCTGAGGCCGGGCAAGAATGCCAGTTCGGTTCCACTCACGTTGCTCACATCCGCGTTTTACGTAGGTGTGTGCAGCACATTGCTACATCAGAGGTGTGGGTGCATGGCGAAAAGAAGGCATTTTCATTGAGGCAAGAGAGGAATTTGCTTTCTGCTTTACAACAGTGCGCCGGGCAAAAGATAAGGCCCCGTATGTGTAGATGATGATCAGAAAATTGTCTGCTGCTCACCTTTGACTGGAATGCCATTATATTCTGGTTTTAGTACCATAACCTGAAAGAGTGGAAGGAAGTGAATGGCTCTTCATTACCATGTTAACACATAATCTGGCCATAGAAGACAGGAGCCTCAGCTGCATTCAGTTGTGCAAAAGGAGTTAGCAAGTTTATTTGCACTTTAACACTTGCTGAACCACTGTTACCTGGTTCATGAAGGAGGAGGAGCCATGTTTGAAGTTTGTTAACAAGCAAGAACTGTTATGTAATATACCTTTAAATACTTTATGGTATTTTTTTTATCCCAGTGAAATGTTAAAGCATGCTTTCTGTGTAAACTATGGGTTTACTGACCTGACTACATGCACTCCATATTTGTTGAAATTTTACAAGTCATGTGCTGGGTCTGCATGGCAGCCACATTTATGAAAATGTGTGAAAAATCAAATTTTTTCTTGTGCAGAGATAAAGATATTAGCTTAGATTGGTCATTCTTTCTTTTTAAAACTTCAAATACTAAAACAAATGCGTATCAATGTACATGTACAAAAAGGAAAGTGTGTTTAATTGCTTTCTAGTTAAACAGAATGTGCACATATGGAAAGGCATGTGTATATGTATATACATTGTACATACACATCTATGCAAAGGTATTCAGTAACATTAGCGTGCCTGCACATAATCAGATTTATGACTGCTCAGTTCATACAGAGTTGAAATGTGTTCAGGTTGAAACTAAAGAGTCCTGACAGAGTAACCACAGCCGGGTAAAAAAAGAAAGTGACACAAAAGAGAATGAGAATAAAGCGAGAGATGGAAGGTAAAACAAAAAAAAATGGGTCTCTGTTTGTGGCCTCACGGTTTCACGACAGTCAGGGCTAGTGGATCTTTTAGAAGATGAAGAGGGAGATGAAGAGGGCATAGAGAAAGAAGCGATACATCAAGGGGTCAAGCGAGGAAAGCAGAAAACGAAACAGCTCAATGTGAAGAGGACAGTGAGATGAACAGTGCGTCCATTGTCCGTGTGGCCTGGTTAACATTTTAATGAAGGAGCCACATCCAGAGTCCTGCCACAAACTACACAGTGACTCACACAATGATTAACAATCTGCAAATACACCCAGACAATAATGCAGCTAACTGCAAACTCATCGACATGGTGGACACATACACACACACCGTGGATTCAGGCCAGCTTAACACACACAGGAACATACGTACACACACCCACAGATTCACACACAATGCTGACAAAGATCTGGAAACTTCAGAGCATTCTGAGAAGTAAACAAACGATTGGTACATAGTATAGGCTGTAAACAAACTAGCATCAACCAGTTAACAGGAGACTAGTCTCCTCGAGCTGATACTACATTAACATTCCACTTAAACATTGATGGTTCTAATGATGTCATACCATCAGATTTCTTTCAAATGCCCCTGGAGCCTGGTTTACACCGCTGTGTCAGGCAACAGAGTAACCAGCATGCGTATGTGCACAGTATGCTCTAAAATGAACTACAGTGTGCTTGGTGTGATGGTGTCGACTGAGATACCACATGGGACAAGTCAGTCAAAGAAGTTGTGACTGGTTTGTCAAGTTTTCAGTGACAACTTTGTGAACCCAGGAATTAGTCTGTTGGAATAAGCCTGTGACTGGGCATTTTCTTTCATTCTGCATGTTACTGTTTCCAAAGTCCCCATTGCTACATTAAAGAACAACCTCAGATCAACTATATGCTGACAATGAGAACTTTTGACAAGACATACCATATGGCTTTTTATGTGGCATTTTATTTTGTGCTCACTTTTTCATGCAAGTACATACTCAGGCCAAATGTGTGCACACATGCAAACGGACAGGATGTGGACTTATGGAGTTCTACATAAATCAAATATACATTCATGACCACAATAATATGGATGATTGGAGTAGGCTGCTTTGATTCTGGCAGGGGATGAGGGCACCGTGGTAGCAGTGTTGAGTGAAAAAGCAAAGTGATTGTGAATGTGTTTTATTTCTTTTCCAAGAAATGCAATTTTCTATGATGAATAGGCAATTTTAAAATTGTGGGTGAATTGACCCCTTACATTGTGGTGGAATAACCATCAAGACTAACATCAGAGTTGAACTTCGGCCACCAGCTATCAGCCCACCTCCCACACTGCGCAATGTACAGGAAATAAACGATTCCTCAAGTCTGGTCAAATGTTCAAATGCATAACAATGACTGTCCTTTTGGTAGAGTACAAAAGAAGACCCTCCCCTCTCTACCCCAAACACACATTATCCAAGTGAATCTGCAAGACATATGTTGAAGGGGTACATACGGGCTGTTTTCAAACCAGATGTAAATGTTTTTCAGCACAGACTACAAAACACACATGTATATGTCGGCAAAAGTTCAGTCGCCTTTCTGCTCCCACTTTGGAGCATGGTCTCTCTCCTCATCCCTCACAGTCTTTGCTGCTTATTTCTTTTTTCTCATGTACTTTCTTTTTAGTTTCATCGTTTTCCCGCACACAGAGCAGCATAATGTCTTCGGCAGCTGTCTGTCCGGTGCATGTGGTGTGAGGGTGATATGATGGAGGGTGAAAGAGGACAGGAGGGAAGAAGAAAAAGGAGGAGGAGTAAATCTTGGGGGTCACTGCCACTGGAGTTGGATTCCTTCACACCAGTTGCTGAAAGCTTCCACTGCACACGTGGAAATATGCGTGTCCTGCTCACACACATGCAAACACATACACACAAGTAGAGGAGGGTGGTACAAAATGAGTAAAGTTTTCAGGGTATGAATAGAGAAATGCTTTACTTGAGTTTTCTGACAGGTTTTCCCTTTTCTTCCCCACATTTAAACACAAATATCTCCACTTTCTACATACAATTTCAAACCAGGCTTTTTATTGTACCACACCTTTCAGCTTCAACTTAAATGGATAAAACACATTTGCTGCAGTTCATATCAACAACAAATAGACTGGGACAGGAGACTGAACCTTGGGGAAAAGGTGTCATTTGTTTAGTTCTGTTGCTGATGAACAATGTTGATGTTAATGACCTCCGTTAATGACTTCTATGCTAATATTTATGTTGTCCACACCCATGATAACAGCCTGCACACTGATTTCTATGCAAAAGACTTGAAAGTCTTGTACCAAAATCCTTATGATCATTCTCAAGATCTTCACCATCTCTTTTCAGCTCCTCTACAGTACCAACAGCTAGTGTTTGCAAATGTACTTAGTTGGCATCAACAAACAACCTGCACAGTTTAGAGCACATTCACACCAGGATAGTCTGGGGGACTCGGTTCGACTGGTTGGGGAATGCTGACAAATGTTGCAGCTTCATTTGGTTTGGTTCACTTAGATAATACACTTTACTGAAGTAGACAAAACTGCCTGGATGTCTCACAGTTACAATAGCTACATTTTTGGTATGGTGTTGCCTGAACCAACCACTGACCAAGAAAGGGGAAAAAAGCACAAGAAAGAATAAAACCTGGCTCATTGATTAGCCAGGACAGAAAACATAAATGGCCAGCTTGTTCACCACAAATGAACAATAAAGCAACACCACATTCATGCAGTCTTGGGGTTTCTGTTTTTACTTTAGTGTTAAACCCAATATATTTTTCACAAGAAGCTGCCCAGTATGAGCAGCAGGCGAGGCAATGAGCTATCCATCATGTTGCTCTGCACATGAAAAGAATGTGCCAGTACTGATGCTGATGGATGAGAGCAAGAGACTACAATGTGCTGCTGTGGTTTCACAAATGCCAAGCAAGGTATTGCAAGTACTTATAAGTCGCAAGATCACATATGTCTTTAAATGATACGTGGGAGAGAATTAATCTGGTTGCTCATAAATACCGTGTTTTCCAGATTACACGTCGCGGTTTTTTGCATAGTCTGGCTAGAGGAGCGACAAATACACTGGAGCGACTAGTATGTTAAATTATTTTGAGTATTGGTTGTTTGTCACACTGACAGCTGCTAGAAGTCGCTCTAGGCTTGTGTACCTGCATCTGCCGCATCTGTATTACTGATGATTTAAAATGTAGACATTGCCGGTAACAACCATACCTGCCATCAGCTTAGCACTGAATGTGTTGGCGCTGTCACTTACCCGGTGAGGCTGGGAGGCGAGCTGCGAGCTCTTGCTTCTAGCATAAATCACGTGGCCGCCCGGTTGCGCGCGTGACACGCTTTCCCCAAACAAATGTGACGTGTTCTCCAGAGCGACTTATACACGTTTTTTTTTTCTTCGTCATTATGCGTTTTTTGACTTGTGCGACTAACATTCCGTAGCAACATATAACCCAGGAATACAGTAAATTCACTGTGCTCTATGTCACTTCCGGACAACAGTTCATTTTTTGGTTCACACCAGAATGCAAATGGCCATTCACACCACTCCAAACAAGCCATACTACATGTGGAAGTGGACCAGGGTTTATTTTAAAGCACAGCAAACAGCACTAGTGTGCATGTGCCCTTGCAGTTTAACATATTAGGCCTTCAAAGTTCATTATTCTCTCATTATATTGCCTTTTTTTATGTCATTAGAATGGTTTAAAACTCTTCACATTATGTTTCAGAGAGGGTTACTTAGATTTGTAGCAAAAAGGTTAAAAAAATATCTTTGAGGTGCAAAATGTAGAGAGGTCAAGAAATTGAATCAGTACTTCCACTTGGCTAAAGAATGTGTATTCTTTTTCCACTTCTGCACACAAGGTTTACAAGTTTCTCCCTGGCTGCTCTTGCCTCTGTCTTGAGGTGATTGTGTGTACTTGAGAGGTAGGAGGCTTTCAGCTTGACCAGGTGTGCTTGATCAAACATACACACCTCATCCTGCCCACCACAGACCCCACCTCAGTAGACAAACACACAACGGAAGAAGACATGCTTACAAAGAAAGACGAGAGATTGCAGGAATGTCTTTACACTGATTTTTCCCAGGAAGCAATACAGCACCAGGTGAATGCTGGGACTTTCCACACTAGAATCTGAACTGAGGAGAGTGACCACAATGGATTTAAATGCTTTCCAGAAACCCCCCACTTACCTCCCTGAGACCAGGGTGCTTTATTAAAGAGTTAGATCCCTGATTGTTCTTTTCCTTTTCTCCATTCATGCCCATCAACCATGGACGGTTGAATTAACGATTGACAGAGTGCTTTAAAAGCTCAGTTTACTGCTGCACAACAGAGGCTTTGGTTTCAAAACAAGACACTGAGGGGGGATACATAGATGAAAAGACTGGGGCCAGTTACACTATCACAGGAATCACTGATCACATCTCCCCTGCCATCACTGCTTCAGACCTGCTATGACAAACCACTGGACAGGCCTTTGCACCCCAATACACATAAAATCTCATTATTTTCACCTTTCATTGACTTATTTTCTATCTTGCAATACTGTGATACTAACTTGCGTCTTGAGTTTATAATGTATCACTTGGGTGATTAAGTTTCAAGGAAGACAGACATATTTGTCTTAAGTAAAATCTGCTGAGATATTAATGTGTATTAAGTGGCAAATGTTTATACAAGGCTTCAGATAACCATTTACAAAGCCCAGAGACAATACCCATTCTTTTGCCTTTAATACCTACTGCCAGATAGAGTGGAGGACAAACCAGATTGGTGTCCCCTAAGAGACCCTGACCATGCATTGTTGCAAGTAGTGCCTGGGAGGTTGTATGACCTTTGCAAATCTTTACTTAATCTTTACTGAGACCCTGGCTCCCTATTTTGTCTTGGAGAGCATACAGTATATATAGCAATTTTTAACAATTTGATTTAGCACATTTAAGGTAAATATCATGTAAACTGTTCATTTGTGATATTTATACCAAACTACAATCTTTTCTCAACTTTTAACTGTAAATATAGCTGAGCTGTGAATTAATAGATTTCGTGTATTTACCTACTGATTGAAAGACCCAAAAGTTGCACAGTAGGTGAAATGGACACAATGTACAGTATATAGAAATATACAACATACGTAGAAATGGTTGTACTGCATGAAATATATTTTGATTCACAAATGTTGAATACATGCATCAGTGGTTTGCAGATGTGAACAACAGAAGTAGTTTTTCTGGGCTGATCATTTATATGCACAGTTTGCTTCATACAGCATTAAAACAAAGCCAGAGGGTTAAAAAGTTGAACAATTATCAGTTGCTAGAATTATTCCACTTTGTTACCAATTGAATCTGTGGGGCTTTGAGTGATGTGGAAGTAAAACCAATGTCAACAAAACACGAGTTAAGTTAAATCCATCCTTTTAATCAGCCCACGAGATCAACTGATGGAAATTATGTTTCCCCCCTTAAAATTAGGGGTAAGAAGTACAAACAAAACCTCCTACATCCACAGAAACAATCAGACTCACCGTCTCCCAGTGTTGGAAATTTTCATTCACGCCGGCTGCATCACTGGAAGTATGAATGGCAAGCTGAAACTTTAAATTCAGCATGAGAGAGAGAAAGAATTTTGGTTCTGCCATTCATTGCTTGTGCACAGTCAAAAACAAATCATGTGATGTGTGATGCAAAAGGAATAAGTATCAGGAAGAAATTATACATATTGCCTCTTGCCTTTTACATTAATCATTAATTAAAGTTCTATCAGACTCTAGACACAGAGAACACCCTTCTTTCTCTGTTATGTAATATCAAAGCCTGTTTTTTTAGTGATTACTATTTGAATCACAGGAATTATGATTCACACTAGTATCACCTGTCTATACTTTCCTACCTATTGTTCCAGTTAGCATTTATTAGAACACTCCTCAAGCACTCCTAATAGGTTATGAAAACATTTAAACTACCTCCACAAAGGAGGCTACGTGATCAACCATGCTTTTGTTTTGTACGTCAGCAGGGTTACGTAAATGGACAAGTCAATTTTGTGAAACATTGGAACTTTTTTGTGAAGCAGTTTTTTACCACTGCAAAAATGAGCTATAAAAGTGTCAAATAAATACCAAGTGCTCTGGAAATTGTCTTAAATTGTTTCTGTGGGTGAGTTCCTCAGTCATGTCCAAATACATAAGTATTAGTGACAAATAGGACATCAAATGCTGCAAACCAAGCATCCATGAGAAACTGAGAATGTGCTTAAAGTGAGCATTTCCTTTGATATTTCTCTTCAAAATAATAATAGTTTGGTTGCATTTGCTTAAATTGCTTTTTGCTAATCATACAACTGAATATGTTGACATTTCTGCACAAATGTAATGTATATTAAAGTAAACTCCTGCAGGGATTTCAATAATCATAATCCACTTTTATGAGCTTATTCTCAAACTTTGACACATTGGTAACATTTAAACAGTTAAACTAAGCTTTGTCAGTTGGCAAAAAGGAACATTGATCATATTTTGTGATTTAATTATAATGTGAGACAAGATGAACAGTGGATTATTGGCCTTGACAGAGGTTTGCACTTTCTAAAGGCCCTTCTAGTTAAAGATGACATGTTTGTGTTTGTGTGTTTTATAGAAAGTGGTTTTCAATGTTGCAACCATTGATCTAAACCATTTTGATGCCACAGTAACAAATAAAAAACATGTACTCATGATAATCATCTACAGTCTTTTCAAAATGTTACCAAATCACTGTAGACGCTGGGAGCTTTCTTTGAAGCAGGAAAACAAAATCTGAAGTTCTGAATAGGACATATCAAATTATATGACACTACATGTAACATTATGCAATATTATGCAATGTAATTAGGTGAGTTACCATAGTAGATTATTGTCTTAGCACCAACTGTACTGAATGAAAGGAATGTTCTCAGAATCTGACACTGACACAATGAAAACACACCTCTACCCAATACCTTAAGGCCTGTTTATACTCTACGTTAAGTCCGCATACAGATACACAGGAGGCGTTAACTCTGGTCTCAGCGTGCATTATGTTAAAGTTCGGTCTGTTTTCGAGGGGCTTATGCATCCGTCCTTAATGTTGAAAATGCTGCAATGCCACCGGAAATTGTGGGGATGCCTTGGCGCAGTACGGCTCACGAATGAATAAAAGAAGAACAGAACTCAACCTAAAACACCAAAAGATTAACAGAAATGGCTCAACTTTTTGAGGACAGTCTGTGCCATGTCCATATTGAATAAATACAACATACGAAGGTCTGACTTGGTCCGACCCGTTACCATAACAACATGTAATCAAACCTTAGCACGGCAGTCATTTGTCAGATTATTTGCTGTAATATCTTAATATTATAATAACGGAGGGAGCCAAAAGTTAAAGATGGACCAGATCACTTAATAGAGGGAACAAATAAAATGTTTGAAACATAATGACTGATGACAAAAAAAATTTCGCCTAGTATTTTCAGAGAGAAATCCAATGTAACACCACAGGAGAGAACAGTATGAACTCCATGCTAGTGGATGTATTGTGTACATCCACGCCCACGTAAAGTCCCTTTTGGAGTATAAATACCAGCGACGTTTGACAATGTTTGATACACAACACACTTGCGTAGAGTATAAACGGGCCTTATGCTCATCAGTGATCACAGTTACACACAGACCTACATTAAACTATACACACATCAACACACAATCCCTCAGCACCTCCTGTCTGCACATGATTGTTTGCAGACACATTTCCTGTCAGAGATCGGTGGCATTCATCTTATCTTAACCACACACCATCACACACCGACTCAGTTTCCATAGAGTAGTACACAGGCATCTATTCGATTACAGTGGTTTTGGTTTACCTTCATTGGGATATTTTCTGCATCGTGAATCCATGGTTAATGAATAGGCTACATAGTAGCAGTTTGATGTTCCAATTTATGGATGTAGAGTCAATTTTAGATAAAATTTCTCAAGTTAGAAATTGAAGGCGTGATGGTCAATGTTGTTAGTGCTTATGCCCCACAGGTAGGATGTGAGCTAGAAG
>JAQQAE010018559.1:0-11166 GCA_029823295.1 Pseudamia nigra
TGCTGATTTTAAAAGTTGTGTAAGTGATTTTGTGAAATCATCCTTGGGATCCTGTACATAGTTTTGGTATGTTTTGTGTAAACCACTGTAGATTAAGTTATTGTTTGTTCATGTTGCTGTCATTTATTTGATGTCTGAAACAGGTCTCTAATAAAAAAAAAAAAAAATTACAAATCTCCAAATGGCCCAAAACTTGTAGCTATGCACACAATCTTCCGTAACCAGTTTCACTAAATATAATGAATGCATGAGTCTTGTTGTAGATATAATTCACTACTGTTAAATATGGGCTTTTAACATGTGATATGAACTGGAGCGGTTGCTGTAGATGTCTTTGTCCAGCAGCACTTTGCCCTTGAAATGTAATTGAATCCCAGTGTTGGAGCTTTATCCATTGACTGTAATACTGTGATGCTGGCCAGTGATGAAGGCCTGGATTAACTGTCCCTTGCTAATATGGGGTAACACAAGCTGTGCTATGTGTAGGCAGTCAGCTCGTACGTGTGATTGTTTCTGTCTGAGAGGAAGAGAGAGCGAAGAAAGCGAGCAGAAGATAAAAGAGCCTTTTACAGATACCCGTGACAGCCCACTATATTGGTCTGCTCACTTCAGAAATACTCGTTTTATTTGCTCTCACGGTTTCCATTACATCTGCTGGCAATGCTAAAAAACACGTATTTTTAGTCATCCGAACTGCCACTTCAGAGTGCTTTTCTATCACTACTGCCAGGTGAAGTGGGACTTTAGACCGCCGTTTAAAGTGTCACAGTAGCTCTCACGCACCGTAGGGCTGCTCATCCGCCTGTGGGGCAAAAACACTAAACGCCTCCTGACAAACTTTGACCTTTTCTGCCTCTTAACACCCGACTGCATAATCTATTCTAGTTCAGGAATGATGAGTCACACGTGCGCATTCAGATTCCCTGATCATATTTTCCCACGTTTTCTGCAGGAGAAGGACCTGAAGGTGAACCAAGAAGCCTCCTTCATGGTGCAGCGTAACGGGGCCCGGGGTGTGGTCGATGCCAAAGTCCACACCCCATCGGGTTCTTCCGAGGAATGCTACGTCTCGGACCTTGACAGCGGTACACACCAACCCCAAGATACAGTCGAATGTTTGGACACACCTTCTCCCTCACTGGTTTTTCTTTATTGTTATTATTTTCATCAATGGATATGGTGTTACAGTATATTAGCGCTTTGGATGTCTTCAGAATTAATTCACAACGTAGAAAGTAATCAAAGAAAAAACCACTGGAAAAGGTGTGTCCACACTTTTGACTGGTAGTGCAGGTATACGTTGCTCATCACATACTGCAACTCATATATTTTGTTGGATCTACTTCAGTTTTTATTACAGTGTGCATTTGTCGTGGCACTGTTTCTATTAGCTACTGCAATTTGTCATTTTACATTTACATTTCGACTTTCAGTTGAGGAGAGAGTAAGAGAAAAGAGGAATCTGAGGTCAGAGATACCCAAATCAATATTGTAACTTCATTTGATTATGCTAATTAAGTGTGGTTCTCTAATGTACCGGCGTGATTGACTCTGTCTTTGATGATTTTGTCATAATTTCTAAGCATGTAAGAGATTATTTCTAACACAAGTTATAGCCATAGACTGCACATCTTCTAAATCAGACAGATTTAAATGAGACGTGGGAGAGGAATATACATAGAGGCAATCTCGATAAATTGTCAACATGCAATGACATGATGACTTGTCTGTTGTACCAGCATCTGAAAATGTCCTGGAAAATTCCTGAGAAACAAACAAAAAAAAGAGTGGGAATCCCGCGACAAAGAAATGAGAAGCTCCGCTCAATTAGGGTTAAATAGCTTGCTGCAAATGAAAAATATCTCTGCATTAATTATCCAACAGAAGGCTCTGAGTAAATATCTTAGTTAAATCCAGGTGTTGGTGAATGGGCAGCATACACGCCGTTAAAGTGCAGTGGACAGAACGGTAATCTTACTGTACCTTTAAGATGAGTAATTACTGTGTGTTTTTACAGACAAGAGTGCAATTCGTTTTATTCCACGGGAGAATGGTGTCCACTCCATAGATGTCAAGTTCAATGGATGCCACATCCCTGGAAGCCCCTTTAATGTGCGGGTGGGAGACCCAGGGCTCATTGGAGACCCGGGCTTGGTGACCGCACACGGCCCCGGGCTGCAGGGAGGAACCACAGGTAAGAACAGTTCGGATAGAAAACACTACACTACGTTTGCTGATTCTTTTAACTTACCATAACCTTATGAGCTCCGGTTCTGCCACCTTCTTCCAGGTGTACCGTTAGAGTTTGTGGTCAACACCTGTAATGCAGGCTCAGGCACTCTGTCGGTTAACATCGATGGACCCTCCAAGGTGAAAATGGACTGTCGGGAGTGTCCTGAGGGCTACAAGATCACCTACACACCTATGGCACCTGGGAACTATCTCATCACCATCAAATACGGCGGGCCTCAACACATAGTGGGCAGCCCCTTCAAAGCTAAAGTCACAGGTCTGTGATGACAAGTGTCTCGATTATGAAACCAATGTTCCTCTGAACATGCGTGGATGGCGGGCAGGGATATGTTATGTCATCCATGGTCTTACTGCTCAGTGTACGCTACACTACCAGTTAGAAGTTTGGACACACCTTAGCTTCTTTGGGTGAGTGTGGGGTGGGTTCAGAGTCAGTAGCGCTATTATTGCTACTACAACTACTGTACAAATCCATATTATGGCAAGAAACATTCAGTTAAGTAAAGAGAAAAGGCAGTCCATAATTAGTTCAAGAAATAACGGTCAGCCAATCAAATCTCAAGAAATTTGTCCCTAAGTGCATTCGCCAAAAGCATTAAACCCTATGATGAAACTGTCTCTCATGAGGACCGTCCCAGGAAATGAAGATCAAGAGCTACCTCTGCTGCAGAGGTGTATGGGAATTACCTGACTCAGAGCCCAACAACACACAGCACCTCAGAGAGTGTTTGTTTAGTAGACTGCACCCGTGGACACGTTCATGTATCAGTGTATGACACGATAATTTATCTGTCATACTGTAGCGTCTGAAAATGTCGTGTAGTACTCTTGGAAAATAATTTCAAGAAAGGAGTGGGATCCCTTGTTGCAGTAGCACTAATGAGGCTGTTGACTGTGTATCCACCCTTCGTCTGCACAAGACAACTAATGATCTAAAAACAGTAGGAAGAGACAAAATGGCACAAATTGAGTCTTTACAAGACACACCTGTGAACTGAAAACTATTCCGGGTGAGTCTGGTGTTTGCTACATACTTCCATACGTGTTCTTGCAGAGTTTGGATGTCTTCAGTGTTAATGTACAATGATGAAAATGATAAAGAAAAAACACTGATGGAGAAGGTGTGTACAAACCTTTGACTGGTGGTTTACTTCTCACATAAAAGAGAGAATGAATTATTCCTGTCACTGTGCACAAATACTTTTTTTTAATTTAAGTAATGCAGAAACATATTGAAGACAGAAAGTCACCCACCTGGGATTCGATTTATCCTGTGGGGGCTCGGGGAAAAACTCACTCCTTTGCACGTTTGCGCAGCAGCATCATTACAAATGGGTCTAATTGAACGTTTGAACTTTTCTGCAGGTGCCCGTCTGTCAGGGGGACACAGCCTCCACGAGACGTCCTCTGTCTTGGTGGAAACTGTTACCAAAACCTCCAAAGTGGGTGGTGCCTTCAGCTCCTCTTCCGCTTCCTCTTCCACCACTTCGACCAAGCTGACGTCTGATGCGAGCAAGGTGGTTTGTCGTGGAAATGGCCTGTCCAAGGCATTAGTGGGGCAGAAAAACAATTTCACTGTTGACTGCAGCAAAGCAGGTGAGAAAACCTTCAACCTGGAAGCACTGACTTAACAGGTTATCTTGCTTTTTAGCTGTGAAATGTCCCACTTTGCTAGTGGCTTATTTTGTCCAGGTTTCTTGTTTGTTTGTGTGCTGGTCAGGTAGCTCATAGTGGATTTATAATTGCTTTTAGGTGAAACAACAGCACACTGGAACTGAACTTTATGAGAGCAATAAAAGAGATCCATAAACATTAAAGTTGACAGCCATAAATTAAAAACAGGCTAAACGACATTAAAATTGCTCTTGAAGCTGAGGTGAAGTGCAAAATTAGATGGTGATTCTCACAGGGTTTCTCATTATATGCAGTAATGTAATCCATTAATGTAAAAATATTGATTATTGCAGCTTTAAACCTACTCCTGCAAAACCTTTGTGCACTGTAATGATTAAATCTCCCTCTTATTGCCTTCTTCTAGGTACTAACATGCTGATGGTGGGTGTGCACGGACCCCATGCGCCTTGTGAGGAGGTGTATGTAAAGCACATGGGCAACAAGCTCTATAATGTCACATACACTGTCAAGGACAAGGCCAGCTACACGGTCATCGTCAAATGGGGTGATGACAATGTCCCCGGGAGCCCCTACAAAGTGGTTGTACCTTAAAATAAACTGCACCAATTACCCGGTCCAGCCTTCTCCACTGGCCACCGCTCCTTCCCTCCGTTTGCACGCATCAATCAAACACACCTGTTTTTCCTGGCGCTGTTCCTCCTCGCTGTACAACCAATTACAATGTACTCAAAATGCACTAAATTCTGCAAGGACATTAGCTAACAGTTTTCTTGATGACAATGTTTTGTGCCAAATGTTTGTATTAACTCCAGAAATGACATTTACACATCCACCGTCAGAATATCATCAAGGCAATAGTGTGTTCTACAAGTGTTTGAGTGATGTTTTTGGCTGTGTTGGTATAATTCCCTCTCTCCTCTCTGTTGTTTAGGAGATAAAATTATGTAATATGTGAATGTTAAGAGATGTGTGAGTAATCAGCAGTATTAAAGTGTGATACAGTATGTTTTGTATTGTTAAGAATGAGATTTTTTTGTTATATTAACCTATTTTTGGTAAGTCTTTGCAGACCTAATAAAAGTTTAATTGCTATCAACAGAAACGATTCTTTGTTTTCTTGTAGTTTTTCTCCCTTGACAACTGTTGGGATGTTTTCACCTGATCTATCCTCATGTAGCCCTTTACTGAATGTACAGCACTGTCTAGAAATACATGTACATATCCTCCTCCTGATCACTTATTTTTGTATATTTGTCACTTAAATATTTCACATAATCAGACAAAGATAACCTGAGTAAAGACAAAATGCAGTTTTTAAATGATTTATTAAGAGAAAAAATATGCTGTTTTACAGTATATCCGCTCCCACCTGGCCCTATGTGGAAAGTATTTGCACCTTGTTAAAATCATGATTGAAACCTCAAAAGGCCTAAGTGACTGCCCATGGCACAGTTAAAAATATTTAAAATTCAGTTTTATTCATCTTTTTCTCAATTCAATTCAATTGCATTTGTGTAGTGCCAATCAAAATCCAACATTATGTCCAGGCGCTTCTCAATTTGAGGCTGAAACCTCAAGACTATATGGAGAGCAAACCCAGTAGAACCTCAGAACAAGCAGAGGGCGACGGGAGGAGGAAAAAAACCTCCAGTAACAGAAGAGAAAAACCTCCAGCGGAGCCAGCGCTCAGGGTAGGGGGACATCTGCCTTGACCGGTTAGGGTGAGCGGACAGGGGAGAGACAAAGGAAAAGAGTAGAGATAGAGTGACAAACAACACAGGCACTGGGCCGGACCACGAGCAGCAGCTGCACATCATGCTGTGCTGCTGGTTAAGCAGCATCAGAGAGAAAGATGTAAAACAGCTGGACAGACTGGTAGAAAAGGTTGGATCAGTGGTTGGAGGGAGGCTGGACTCACTGGGGCTGTGGTGGACAGATGCACACAGAGGACGTTGGAGGACTTCGCGGACAAGCCAGACCATCCTCTTCACCTCATTCTGTCCCAACAGAGCTGCAGTGGACGACAAACATCACTACGCTGAAGAACTGGATGCTGTAGGAGATCCTTCATCCTCACCACCATCAGACTGTTCAACACCACAGCTGATGGAGACTGAAGACTGAGAAGACTGAAGACATGCTACTGATATGATCTTCCTTACCAATGAGCTGATTAAATGAATTTTCCGAAAAGGATTAAACAAAGTTCATTCAGCTCACTTTAACTATTCCAGGTATTTATGGGTGAGCTGTAATTAACCCCATTTTTTGGAAAGTTCATTTTCCGCTAGCCACACCCACCCCTTATTACTGCCATAAATGTCAGATCAAGAAATCACTTGTAAATAGAAGCTGTCTGACAAAATGAAGCAGGATAAATGATTCACACAAATTCAACAACAGATGAGAAACAAAGTCAGTGACATCCATCAGTGTGGAAAAAACAGTGGTGAACCTTTCCGTGATTGGCTGACTGATTAAAATGCGTCCAAGAACGCATCGATGACTCATCCAGGAGGTCAACCGTCAAACATGGTGGTGGTACAGTATGTTGGTTGGGGGCGTCCTTTTGTCCAGCTGCTCTGGAGCTCAAAGTACAGGTGAAATGCGTGACGGACAATTCAGTTTTCTTGTTAACAGTCCTAGTGAGAGGCAGGTCAAAGGTACTTCATCCATATTTATGATGTCATCGGGTCCCATGAGTGAATTTGCTGAAGTTTGTAATTTTCTCCTGGTAGGCGGGAGGGAGTTTCTGACACAGAGTCGTCCAGGCCTTTTCGTCTCATAAATATTAAATAATAGACCATGATGATCCACTGCGAAAGTCTTCTATCTTCTTTTGGGTGTTGATTGTTTTTGCTTTCAGTCGGATCCTCATGGTGGAAACACCTCGGTCGTCTGCTCTGTGTGTTCACCCAGTCTTCAACAATGTTTTCAAGTTCATCCATCTGCTTTTCATACAGTACCTCTGAAAGATTTTGTTGTCTTTTTGCATTGAGTCAGTTTTTCACGCTGCGTCTCACCATGGATTCATTGACACCAAGCTTACGTTGCTGCAGCTCTATTTCCTTCTTCCACAGCCAGGTCCATCACTTTTTACTTGAAAGCTGCATCATATGCATTTCTTAGTGTGTTTTCCATGATGAAGGTATGAGCATGAAGCGCAAAATGACTGGTCTGAAGAACTCAGTGCGCATGTGTTTGATTCACCGTAATTTGAGCAGTTCCATTGGTCCACTGTGACCTATGACCGCTAATTTCGTTAGTCTGTTTGCGGCTTGAAGTTCCTTAGACAGGAAAAAGTCATAGATTGGCATCAGCAACTTTTTTTCCTCACAGTTAAAACTGGAAGAAAAAAGTATTGGCTAATGCCTCGAATTTTACAGTGCAGTACACTGTTTTGACCACAGGAACCTCGGCTTTTGGGCTACGTGTCATGTTTGGTTGTAAACCTATCCTTAATATATTCTGAGCATGGTTTTGATTGAACTACAACTTCCAGAACCCCTATGGATGAAGAAGTAAATAAATAAAATGATCTAAAATCTGCATTTTGTATTTACTTGGGCTATGTCGGTCTAATATTGACATTTACTTGATGATCTGAAACATCTAAGTGACAAATGTACAAAAATAAGAAATCAGGAAGGGGGCAAATACTTTTCACTACACTGCACCTTTCAGAATTGCCCAGTGATCCTGTTCTTGTCCAGATGCAATCACAAGATGGCAGCATAGTCAAGCTCTCATCTATATCCACATCTGAGGCAAATACACCAAAAAGAAAACCACCATTGTCCCCAGTGAAGATTAACTACACCATCTTCCACACAAGGGAGCCCGTGGAGTGTGGAAACCAGAGGCATCAGCTTCCATTGTGTGTGTAATTAATCCTGTTGGATCAGAGATGGAACACAAGTGCTTTCTGTTGTGGCATCCTCAAGGGGGGAGGCAGACCCTGCTGAGGCACAAATCAACCAAAAAAGATGGGAGGTTCAGCCTTTCGTCTGTGTTCCCAAGCAAACCGAGTGTGTGTACAGTCATCACGGTCTGTGTATGTGTCCTCCGTGTGGACTGCAAGCTTTGGACCCACAGTGACTCAACCATCCAGCCTCCACACACTGACACACACCAGCAGCACCAGTACCATCCTTCACAGAGAGGAGCCTATAATTAGGTGCTAATTTTCTCTGGTTCCACTGTGACATGATGCTGGGGGCCATGGCGAGGCAAGACAGAGCGAGTCAGTGCATTTGATGAACAGTGGCGAGAACTCGACTCCGGACCATCTGGTCAAGTGGCTGGCACTGCCTGCTGTTGCTGCCCGTGCTGACGTTGAGACCTGGGCAGGGCCCACCCACGTCAGTCTGTCTTCACTGTCCTGCTCCTCCGGACCGGGACCCAGGCGTCTGTCCACCACAACATGTTTATCTCGAGTGGCTGCCAAGTGAATCACGAACGTGTGGAAGAAACAGCTCTGCATTTCACCCACAGCGGTGATCAGGAGCAAGAGCAAAGGAGACAGAAGAGCAGAGCGGAGGAGAGGGTGTCAGAGGAAAATAAGAAGATGGATTAGAGGAAGAGAATGGGATTAAAATAATCCAGATGGAAGAATGAAGAGACAGACAAGGGGTTTTAGCCAGGCATCTCTGGAACCGCCTGGAAATTCTCAACACTGAAAACTCAATTTTCTCTGTTCTGTGGTTCATACATCAATGTGTGCCTTTGCTGCATTAGTCTGTGAACTGAACCAAAGGCATAGTCAAGAAAATGACCAAAATAATTAGCATGTTAAGAAAAAATAATGGAACTATCGAGAAAATGAACACAAATAAGCAACGAAATGAACAGAAGAATGAAAGAAATGAGCAATGAGCAGGAAAATGAATAAGAATGAGAAAAAAAGCAATGCGATGAACAAAATAATTGAGACAATCAACAGAAATTAGCAAAACAACAAAATAAAGCAAATGATCATGAAAATGAAACAAGATGACAAAATTAATCAATAGAATCCAAATAACGAGCCAAAAATATTTAAGGAAAAATTTAAAAATGATCAAAATGAGCATGGAAATGTTGAACATAATTAACTGAATAATGAAATGAATAATATATGGGGGTATGGCTAAAATAAACAAAGAAATCAATGAAATGAAAAATAATGAAAGGATCAAGAAAATGAACAGAAATGAGCAAAATGAGCAACAAAATGAACCAAACAATCAATAAAGTGAACAAAAATGAGCCAGAAAATGAAACAAATTAGCAATATAAGCAATATAACCAAGAAAATGATCATAAAAATGAACAAATAACAAAACAACAAACAACAGAAATGAGTAAAATGAGCAAGAACATGAACAAAATAAGAAAATGAACAAAGATGAGCAAAATAAGCAACAAAATGACCCGAGTAATAAATAAAAACAACAGAAATGTTTATAATGAGCAAGAAAATGAAGAAACATTAGCCAAAGAAGCAACAAAATGAATAGAAATGAAAACAAAACAACAAATTGGCAAAATCAGCAGGAAAGGGTAAAAATGAACAAAATCATTAAGAAAATGAACAAAAATTAGCAAGAAAATGAACAAAATGAGAAAAAATAAGCAATGCTGTGAAAAAAATGATTCAGAAAACCAACAGAAATTAGCAAAACATGCAACACAATGAACCAAATGATTATAAAAATGAAAAAATAGCAAAATGAACAAGAAAATGAACAAAATAATTAAGAAACTTGACAAAAATGAGAAAAATAAGAACAACAAAAATGATGAAAAGAAATATTTCAAATATGAGGAAAAATGACTAAAGTGAACAAAAAATCAAAGAAATGATGAAAAATGAACAAAACAAGCAACAAAATGAACAAAATATTTAAGAAAATCAGAAAAAATCAACTAGATGATCAAGAAAATGAACAATAATATCAGATCAAATTAGCAAAAATTAATAAAATGATGAACAAAATGAATCAAAAATGAACAAAACAATCAGGAAAATGAACAAAAATCATCTAATTAAAATGATCTAATTACCTATGTAATTGTCTAATTATCTGTTTTTTCAAAGAAATGAAGAGAAATTGGCAAAATCAGCAGGAAAGGGTAAAAATGAACAAAATAATCAAGAAAATGAACATAAATGAACAAAATAATCATAGAAATGAAATAAATAACAAAAACTCAACACAATAATCATATACGTGAATAAACAGGGGCAAAATAAAAAAAAACCCAAAATGTGCAAAAGATAAAAATGCCAACCAAAACCCAAAACAAAGATGAGCAAAATTATCAAGAAAATGAAAAAATTGCCACAAAATAAACAATTATGACAACAGTTAAAAAATGGATAAAAACATCAAAGAAATTGGCAAAAATGAATAAAATAATCAGGAAGGTATACAGAAATGACTAAAGGAGCAAAATAGACAAAGTCAACCAAAAAAAATCAATGAATTCAGTAAAAATGTGCACTTCAATAAAATGAACACAAATGAACTGAATAATCATGTGAATTAAAATAAATTTGAAAAAAATTCACAGAATTGATGAACAGCGAATAAAATAAGCAACAGAGTGAGTTAAAAGGATCAATAAATCAAAGAAAATGGCCAAAATGAGCAAGAGTAATGAAGAACAAAGAGTAAAATAAACGACAAAATGACCCAAATTATAAAGAAAATGAACACAAATGAGCAAAATTAGCAGCAAAATGATTAACAAAACTGATGAAATGTGAGCAAAGTATGCAACAAAATGAGTATAAAAAGGATTAATAAATAAATAAAATTGGCCAAAAGGAGCAAAAAAATTAATCAAGAAAAGAAGCGAAAATGAAAAAAATAATCAAGGGTAAAAAAATGAGTAAAACTGAACAAAATCAGCAGGGGAATAAGAAAATATGAACAAAATACGGAGGAAAATGAACAGTAAACGACCAAAGAAATCAGTAAATGAACAAAACAAGCAACAAAATGAAAAAGATCATCAACAAAATCAAACAGAAATGAGCACAATAAGCAACAAAAGCACATTGTCCTGACTCTTTTATGTAATCGACATCAATGTACACAGACAACAGACAAATAAAAGACACACAATAAGTGAACGCTCGTGTACCCTTCAGACCAGACACAAATGGTCGACTTGGTGAAATGAGTAATGAGTTGTTAATTTTGTACAAAAAGGGGGTGGGATTGGGGAAGGGGCTGTTGCCACGGAGATGCTCTGGCCCCTTATGTATCATCTCCATCCTTGTTTTCTCTC
>JAQQAE010018560.1:0-11166 GCA_029823295.1 Pseudamia nigra
CCTCTCTTATCTTTTTAAATGGGTGAACTTGCACATTTTTACATTTCCCAATACTTATTGTCCCCACTGTATAATATGGCAATTTTCTTCTGGATCTAGCTTTATAAATGTTGAAGACACCAAATGGGCACATTACTGAATCAGCAGATATCCCGCAAGAATTTGGTGTTAGCTGCATGACTAGTGTAGCTTTATTTGCTACCTGACAGCAGCAATTTCTGTGGATCTGAAAACAGACATCTACAGTAAGTTCCTGTAGATGATAAAGTCTTGCATCCCTATACTTTGTCCATGGTACAGAGCAATATCTAAATCAGTTGATCTGAGACCAGTTCAGCAAAAAATCTGATCCTCAAACGACATAATCCAGGAAACCGGATTCCTCAGATTTCTGTCTGTATAAATGTTCATTTCAGTTTGCAGCAGTTGGAGACCGATAAACACCCTGATCAAAGGCAGATTCCTTGGTTAAGCTTCAATCAAATATGCCGGAAGGGGAGAGGGAAGGATCAGAGGATTGTCTCACAGTGATAGCTTCAGAATTTAAAAAAAAAATAAAAATTCTGTGGGATTTGCTTCTTTTGACATCAAAAATGCTTCTTCATTTATGGAAATATATGCAGCAAAGCAGACTCTCCACAATCTGTACGCATTTGGTCAAATATCATACTTCTATTATTAGTAGCTGTGTAACTTTACGTCCTTTAAATTACTTTGAAAAGTGCTGCAAATTCAGAGAGAACAAGAGAAAGGTGATTAATGTGTGACTGATTAGGTCCAGATGTGAGACAGGAGGCATTCAAGGACATCAAGAGAACAGAGAAGCAAAGGCATCTACACAGAACCATATTAAGCTATTTTTGTACTGGTTTCACCTTTGAAAAGAGGTCATGTAAAGCCACCCATCCATCCATTTTCTACCCCTTGATCCTTGCAGGTGTTGGGGGGGGGGGGGGTGGAGCCTATCCCAACTGACTCGCCATGCTCGTACGCGTGCGTGACCAACCGTGCCGTGTCCTGGCCCACCTGTTTTATCCGGGCCGAAGCCCGGGGCCAGAGCGCTCTTCGGTTGCAGTCACATTACTAAAATGATCTGCGCTAAAGGACTGAACTGCACCCAGGTGTGGAACGAACTGCTAGTATGAGTCCACCCTTAGAGTGATCAATTCACCTAACCCCTAGTGTATGTTTTTGGTTGTGGGAGGAAGCCGGAGCACCCAGATAGAACCCACGCAAACAGGGGGAGAACATGCAAACTCCACACAGAAAGACCCCACCAGCTGTTGTTGGGAAACCAGGACCTTCTAGCTGTGAGGCAGGAGTACTTCCCACTGCACCACCGTGTTGCACATGTAAAGCCAATGTAATGTATACTAAATCTAGAATATTTTCAATGCCTTTAATGTGTCGTTGCATTATTTAGGATTATAACAGACAAAAAAATAGCCAGTCAGCACTGGCTTGATGAGGCCAAATCACTGCAGTCATCATTGAGATGGGAAAGATGCAGATATCTTGGGGATACTGTAGGTGACATTACTGCTCTGAACAAAGAAGTGAAAAGGCACTTAAAATTCGACGATTGTGGCCGCCTTTTTCAGTAGATACCTTTACAATTAAGGGACCTCTAGTTTGATAGTTTGAGTACAGTTTGTTTTTACTCTTCCCACCACTGACAGTCCTATAAATAAACCAAAATCCCAGCCATTTGCATGCAGTTTGGTCCATAACGTTGTGTGTTATTCTGTGTGTTCACATGGTTCGGCATGGTTAAAGATATTCGTGACTGTGTGGAATCAGGCTGGATCCAAACAAAGTGAGCATCAAAGGGCAGCCTCCTGGGTCAGCTTCAAACGGACGGATGAGACTCACTGATAGCTCTCTGGCTATCACAACTCTGCTGTTTGCTAATGCCACATGACCTCGGTGTTTGTTTTTTTTGCTTAAATTCTTCCTGTTTTCTTTTCCTTGCACCTCTCTAACCATTTTTCACCCTCTGACTCTTCCTTTCCGGCCGTCTTTCATCTTTTTTCATCCCTACTGGAGCCTCAAATGAATGAAAATAGTTACGTGAAAGATGGAGGTTCCTAAAATGTTCACTAAGCGGAGTATGGCACAATGACGAACAATCATTTCAATGAAGAACAAATCTCTTTCAAGTCTAAAGGCTGATTGTTGATACTGAGTGAATGTCAAACAAAGCAGGTGGTATAATATATGCAGTACTGAAGTAAAAATATTGTTACTTTATAAACATAAGTACTTGAGTAAGAGTAAAAAAAGTGTCTCATAAAGAGCTACTCAAGTAGTGAGTAACTTCAACCTAATATTTTACCTTCAAACAGATATTTTGGTCATTTCTGTTCATTGACATGACTATTTTGATCATTTTTCAGTGATTTTGTTGATTTTTGGGTGTTATTTTGGTCATTTCTTTGTTTTTTTTAATCCAATGCCATCTTTTAATTCCTTCATTTTTCCTAATTTTGTTGCTTATTAAATTTTTTGTTCTTTTTCTCCAAGATTTTGATTATTTTTTACCTGAATGTTGCTCATTTTGCTCAATTTGGTGATTATATTATTCATTTTTGTTAATTTAGTTGATTTTTGTCTTTTCGGCTCATTTCATTGCTTCATTTCTTCATTTGCACTTAAGTTTGCTCGATTATTTTAGCAATTTTATTATATTGTTGATTTTTTTTAAGTTCAAACTTTTCTGCTCCTACTCACTGAATTGTCAAATGTAACTGAATAAAAGTAAAAAAGAAAAAAACAAAATCAGCACAAGTGTAGCTGAGAAGAAGTAAATCCTGTAGAAAGACAAGTAAAATTTAAGGTGATAGTTTTGATCTTTAACTTGTTTTGAGGTCTATCCTCTGCAGCATCACAACATCACATGACATTTTTGAGGAAGACAGCAGAGGACAGTGGTCAAAGCATGTTAAGATGAAAAACATCGCCACAAACTTCACCTGTTTTTCTACAAGAAATAACGATTGATACATTCAAGTGAAGACAATATGAGCCTGACTGGACTAAGACAAAAATGATGATAATCAAAGAAGACAGAAACTGTGAAAAACAGATGTAATGTTGTAGTGAATGAAACTGAACACAAGAAAAAAACTGGAAAAATGTAAAAGTGTTTTTCAAGAGGCCCGAATTACTCCAGCTTTTGCCCTACTAATTAGCTCAGGTGCTTCATGTGTAGGATAAATGCAACTCGTCTTTATTCAGATAGAGGATTACATAGGATATTACTGAGATTAAATCACAAAAGATGCATGCAACCATTTATCAGATCTGCTCCTCATCTACATACTGCCGTTGTTGCCTCCTATCCCCTGAAGAAACATTTTCCAAAGAACTAATTGGCCGCGCATCTGAAAACAAACTGCAGCGCTGAAGGTAAGTTTATCCAGAAAGCAGATATCGTGTTTGGATTGTGGTGAAGAAAAAGCCAAGAAAAATATATTCCCACTGACACACAGTCGATTAAACGAAACACCATGATGTGAAAATAGTCTGGATAAGAAGCAGCATTTATAGAACTGGTGACTTGGACAAAGAGACAGACAGCAAGCGGTGCAGACAGACAAATTGTTTGAAGTTGTGAAAGAGTCTGGCAATGAGAGACACACAGTGTGGTTTCAATTAGAGTAGCAGTGGCTGGACACACAAACACACACACACACACACACACTGATGGGGGGAGGTGAGAAGGAAAATGAAAGCAAAAGATGGAGAGAGGGACAAGGAGGGAGGTTTTCAGGTTGAGTCTGGTGTGTTCCTTCACTTCACCTAATGTGAAACATACGTGTACTTGAAGCTTTCGTGGATATGTGTGTGTTCTTACATGCATGATTTGTAAGTGTGAAAATCTCTACAATGTGTTTCCTTTTTCTAGGGCTAATCGGACATGCTGTGTTTAGTAGCACAGCTCTCTCAGTGTGTGTGCATCAAATACCTGCACGTACCAACACCGCTATGACTTCCCATGCTCTCTTAATGTGACACACACACTCCACATCCTCAAGGCCTATTAACGTCAATGAGCCACTTCGGCTTCAAGATAGAAAAACAAAACCCTCAAAACCCTCAGTGAGAAACCTGTCCGGAGATTTGAGGAGAATAGAAAACAATACATCATAATAATTTTATAATGGGTCAGTTTAAATGTCAAAAAGGGAGTGATTTGTATTCCATGCAGACCATCAGTCACACACAGAGGGAGTGGACTCTGTGAATTTATTGTAAAGCTCTATGGCATATATAATTGCACATTCCATATTGAACAGGTCATTACTCTCTGGTGTTCCCCACCACGAAACAAACTCCAGGGGTTTCATCTAAGAACCTGTATAATGAATGGGACAGGTCCTTCTGCTTTTGTAAGATACAAAGGTGCCTGAGGAGATCCACTCAAATGATGTATTGTACTGTTCAGTGTGTGCAGCAAGATGCTGAAGCTGCAGCAGCACCACCTATTGCAACAGTAGTGACATTTACATATGCAAAATTACATGTGTTAATGACCAATAATGATAAGGTACGGGCCGAGAAAGACAGCCATGAAATTGCAGTGATTTTTTTCAGTGTCTTTTTCGTAACAAGTATATAACCATAGTAAGTTTCAAGTAAACAGTTTCCCCCATGTTGAAGGACTTGCAAATTTTGTTGTTTTAAGCTATAGCCCCCAGTCTAAAAGCAGTGGTACCACCCGTCCCAAAAGCTGAAGATAAAGATACTATTTTGGCAGATAAACACGGACATTATCAATGAACTAGAGCTGTGCCGTGAGGCCGATGCACACATCTGGAGCGCCATTCATTCAGGTCCAAAAATCCTTGACTCCCATTGAGTTACATGGGACTTTTCTCGAAAAATACTACGTGAATACATTTCAAAATCACTGAATACATACTCTATGTGAAAACAGTCAAATTGAGTCTGTTTGCCAGACAACTTTTTTTCCTGACAGATGTTTGACTGTACTTGTGGTTCAGTGCTAACATTAACAATGATTCAATGTGACTTGAAGTGCCCATGTTCATTTGCAGAAATTCCATTTTAATCTTGGATACCTCTGTTAATGTGCACCTTTGTTAATAAGTTGTCTCACGTAGCCAAGCTGTTGACAGACACTGTTCCCCCTCATCTTGTGACTTTGACTATCACTGTTGTAGCTGTTTACATTCCTAATGCTAACCTTGTTCTTAACCACCTCTACAGTGAGAATGAACATCAATGGAAGTCCAGCATGCTCTTATACTGGGCCTAGTCTCGCAAACAAGCATTTGCGAGACTCGTGAAATACGAGTTGCTTCTCCAAAGAATTTCTAGGAGATAAGTGTGTTTACAATGAGAATTCATTGTTACAGAATTGTAAATAAGTCAGAGAAAAGGAAAAGCATGCCATGGGCATTCTCAACCAATCAGAGCATTTTCTGGTGGGTAGTTTGACAACTGACAGCAAAATCAGTGTGTTGCAGAGTTACATAAAGGCCCTTTGAAAAGAAAAAGAAAATCAAATCAACACAATTTACTGTATTTTGTCAGTAGCATCACAAAAGTCTTGGAAAGATACATGTAAGTGGTACAGATACAAATTTCATTATCAAGACATGAGAACATTTCAGTCATGTAAACCGTGAGTACTTACTCAGGCAAGGCTCTCCTGATGATGCTGTGGACTTGCTTGTATACATCCAGTTTGGACAGACAGCTGCACTGGGTGTGGTTGGCCACGCTGATAGTGACCGGTTTGGTGCCTTGTGTGATTGGCACAGTGATCTCAAACAACTGCAGAGAGAGAGAGAGCAAGAATGAAGAGTTACAGCGGGATGGGGCACTGGTGTTGAGGATGAAATGCAGTGGGCAAAACAGCAGCAGTCTTCTTACTGACCAGATAAGTTCCACATCACAGAACCGCTGAGGGAATCCGATTGTATTAATCATGCTAAAATAACTTACACTACTAGTTAACATTTTGGACACACCTTCTCTTTTAGGTTTCTGAGTCTGGTAATTCTAACAAACTTCTCCTCTGCAACAGAGGATATTTAGTGATAAATGATTTATGCCATATTATGGATTTGTACAGTATTTGTAGTAGCACTAATAAGGCTATTGACTCTGTAGTCACCCTTCCTCTGCACAATATTATTGATGGTTTAAAACACATTAAGAAGGTGGCAAATGGCACAAAATAAGTCTTTGGACAACCTAACATATAAAAAAATGTTCTGGGTTGTTTAACACTTTTGTCTTTACTACATACAGTTGAGGTCAAACTCATTAGTCCCCCTCTCCAAAGAGTGTCAGATTTTTAACAGAGCACTTCAAATTATGCTAGTTTTATTTAGAAACAGTAAGTTATCTTTACTTGCACACAAAAACAGAATTATTCTAAGAAAACAAAACAAAATCCTGCCCGATTCCAGTGACACCCCTCAGCCTCCTTCCAAGTCAGGACTTCAATATACCTGTGTTATACATTTGGTGTATCTAGGTCAATCCATTAATTTGTAATGATACGAATATTCATTTTTGTTCATTATCTTTATTATTTTGTTGACATTTGTTAATTTTGTGAATTATTTTGACATTTGTTCATTTTGTGGATTATTTTGTTCCTTTCAGTCCATTTTGTTCATTCTTATTTATTTTGAGAAGCAGTTTGATCATTCTTGCTCATATTCTTACTTTGTTGACTTTTTGTTCAGTTTCTTGATTACATTACTGTACATTGTATGGGAAAACTTACTCAAGTACATGTAATGGACAGAATGTACTTGAGTACTACCCACTGTCACAGCTTGCAGCAGATAGGCTGCTTCTCCTCTCCCCCTCCCTTCTCCCTCTGTGTGTGTGTTGATTGCAGGAGTGAAGACAGGTGCACAGGAGTCAGACCAGCTGCTCATCATCAGCAATCACCCACAGCTATAAAAACCCGGCTTCTCCGCCAGATTGTTGTATGAAACCACTTAGTCACAGGCCAGTGTTGTGTAAGTTATCTATTAACGCGCTGCCCATACCTGACCCTGTCCTCCTGGTGTCTGATCCTGCCTGGCTTCCCCTCGGGCTGTTTCCCATCTGCTCTGGTCTTGTCTGGTTCCCCTGCTGCCTGCCTGCCTCCCTAGTCTGCCCACCTGTCTCCATCCAGCCCTTGATTCACCTGCTCACCTCATCTCCAACAAAGCCTCAGAAAACAAGTTTTCATGTGGGCCCCTGTGTTCTGCCCTTGGGTCTTTCTCCCAGCAATCGTAATACCCACCCCTAATTGCTGCTGATGCTTCCTTTGTCTTTCAGCATGGACATACAGCTGTCGTCTCATACATAGACACATGCACATGTTTTTATGGTGTGTCCATGTGAATCCAAGAGTGAAGACATCTGCAAATACCTTGAGTAGATGATTACATTCATGTCACATTCACCCCTGCAACCGTAGAAATCCAAATATGTCCACTATATAGTCACACATCCACCAGATGCGCTACAACTTAATCATGTTTTAATCATGTTGGCCTTTTGTTTTATGATGTCAGTGAACTCTTAGTTGTACTTTCTTGTTTTATTTTTCAGAGTGATTGCGTGTTTTGTTTGTGTTGGATCATATTTGTCCCTGTTGTACAGCACTTTGTTTCAGCTACGGTTGCTTTAAAGTACTTTGTAAATAAAGTTGATTGATTGAACTCTATAAAGGTAGTAGTGTCCAGTGTTTGGAATTTTGCACTGCGGTTACCAGAATTTAATTAAAATCTGAATTGTCTCTCGTAATCCTGGTGTTTGCTAGTATGCTGCTTGTTTGGTTAAATGGCTGAATAAAAGCTAAATTATAAAAGGTCTTTAAATAAAAACTTTATATAAATGAGTTCATTTATCTCAAGGCAGCACTGATGGCCGTAAAGCACATACACTCTACAGCAAATAACAACCTGGCAGCAAATGTGGATGTTAAGCCCTGAAAACACTTTAAAGATGGGAAATAAAGCGAAGAGTGAGACAAAAATGTGAAGGATCACACTTCGAAAACAAGACGAGTAGTGGAGTAGAGCTTGGGTTTTCATGTGGCATTGATGGGGATACTTGTTGAAGAAACTGAAGAAAAGCACTCAGGGCCACTTCATTCATTCAAACAGGGCTTGAACAGAGTTGAACTATGAGAATAGAAAGTAATTTGTCTCAATGACTCCTATTTGAGACTCTTAACCAGCTTAAACTGTCTCCCTCTCATCCTAATGAGGATATCATTAAAGCTGACCTCAGTCTTACTGACCTTGTGAAGTGCTTACCATGGAAACAGCCTCTACAACACAGAAACAGAGCTCCTCCAGATCACCAGAGAAAAGGTCAGCATGACAATTAAATGCAGTTTTCAACATTTGGCTATTTCAGGTAGGATGCTCTCATCTTTAAAGGTGTTTATAAGACATTATGTGCATCTTTATTTTTCTGGTGACTGTGCTCTGGGATGATCTGAGGAAACCTAATACAGATGGTCTGACCATCGAGGGACATCACCCCCCCCAGCAGATAGTAGAGTCCAGAAGAAATGTTTTTGTTTATTATATTGCTATTTATTCAGCTTAATTTAGGAGGAGGTTGGGGAGGTGGAGGAGTTTTTTTTTTTTTTTTTAAGATTTACATGCAAGCAATGGTCACATAGGCATAGCAGCATAGCAGAATGAATGAAGACAGCCAAGATTTGAAGGTACAGCTGATAAGGGGTGTGTAAGGGATGGCAGTGATTACACACAAAAGTAGGCACAGACATCTGCACCTGCCTGATCTTTGCACAGGCTTATGTTTTTATATCATTCTGCATGTGTGAAAATCTGTGTGCTGTCATGTAATTGAATGTTTTGGGAACTTTTTACTCAGTAGAGATTAAATGGCTCCGGCTCATACATGCAGAGGTCTTCTTGGTAGTAATGCAAAAACATACCTTCTGCTGCAAATCAGAAATAGCAAAAATGCAACATATTAGATTTAAATGATTAGAATATGTATATGAACATCTGTAGTAAAAACATCTGTGACAGCACAGGTGTTTGAGTCTTTCAGCCAAAAATCACCAGACAGACATAAACACTTTAAGATGAATGAAGTCAGTGAAACAGTAAATTGTACACTTTAGCACCACTTCTGTTACCTGCACCCCCTTCTGAGGACTGAAACCTCTAAATGCTTGCCAACTGCTCCAAGCTTCTGCCCAAGCAAATCAGCACAATACAACTTTGAGGTTGACAAAACTAGCCTCAACATCACCCTTAAAAGAAAACCTCAAACCTTTCCATATGGCCATTTAAGACCAAAACACATTTACGGAGTCAGAAGTCAGAATTCAAATGAATTATGAAGTATACATCTTGCTGTAATTTGAATGACATAGTGTAAAATCTATGCAAATCTCAATAGTGTGGCCGGTAGACTGAGGCTGGGGCCAAAAACATCAGTTAGGGAAAAACTGCAGAGTGAAAGAATTCATTTTGAAACCTCAAACAGACTATGGCTCAGCACCCAGAGCTTCGCTGCTGCTGCCAGGCAAAAGCGTCTTAGCTGTAACCTTGGCCTCGTTTTTTACTTTCCCTGATCAAAAGGCAACAAACCTCATGGAGTTTCTTCAATGCATGGTCCAAGAACACAACTGTCCAATTTCCACCAGCAAGAAACTGCAAAAACGGCAGCATTCCTTCACCTGACACTTGAAAGTTGTGTTTTCAACAATAATTCAACAGTTCCAACTTCAACAGCCTAAAAGATTTTTGGAATCTTACTTTGACTGTCAAACATCTTGTCTAACATCACACATCCAACAGCTGAGCTCTCCAAAAGGGGAACCCTCTCATACCAAATTAGTTAAAATAGCATCATACAGTACATGCTTGTACTTTCTCAATTTACAGTGACGGTGTTGTTCTGCATCTCCTTCTGTTTCTGTTCGTAAACCTGCAGAAACTCATTTTTGTCAAGTGTTAGCTACCTGTGAAATTTTGCAACAAAAAATTGTACAATTTTTGTTGCACAAATACTTTTGACTGTGACTAGTGATGACAATAAAGTAAATCAAAACTATAGTTATTTATAATTCCATCCATTAAATATACAGGAATATTTAGGTCACTTAATAACTGCAATGAAAAAAAAAATCTCCATTTAACTCCTACTTTTAGCTTAAATGGCAAGAATAATGGTGAGTAGTATATATAATTTGATGAACAAAAACAACCATATAAGGATGTCCAAGTGACACAGATTTCATCTGCATCAGACTTTCAGAGCTGCAGGTCCGCAATAAACAAATGAAGAAGAGTACAAGGACTGACAGGATGCAGACCCTGCATTTTCCTGGATACACAGAAAGAGGGCAGAAGCAGTGGATGAAATGTGAACCAAGTGTCATATTAAACATGCAAGAATCAAACTGCAGCAACTGTTGTTGAGCTTCATTACTGAGCTTTTCCACAACAGATATTTTAACTTGTTGCAGCAGAAAATATGCAGGTGTGATTCCTTTAGTCTACAATATCTGCTTTACATTTCAGTGCATCTCTCCCAAGGATTTTGGTTTGTTTTTGGTTTGTTCCTAAAGCTAGGCTGGCTTTAGGAATTTGATTTATTTTTATTTTCCACATTGTCATACATTTTTCATATTATTTCATTAGTAGGCAAAGGGACTACTAGAAAGATACCTGATATATGCTTAGAAAGTTTCCATTTTTGAAATTTAGAGCAGATTGACATGTGCAAATGCACGCAGATGGAGTGCAAGAGGCAACAATAACATGTCAACATTAGACACACCTTGTCTATAAACCAGTTAATGTCACACACAGAAGGAGATGCAGCACAGGAAGATGGAATTAAAAAGGCTTTGATTTTCAAGTACTGATTACTGTGTGGTTTTTTAAATTCATGTTATTTGAATGAATGTTACTGGTAAAGCTACAGTTTAAACTAGAAAATCTGCAATCTCTGAAGAGATTGTGTGGGACTGCTGAGTCAAAATAGTTGAACTTTCTGGAAAAGTGCAAGAGTTAAATTAACTATTTAGTGGTGTAGTAACATAGACTGTATATATTCATTCATTCATTCATTCATTCATCTTTATTAAACAGGAAAAGATCAAAACAAATCTGGCCTGGCTCAGCAAACGCTGAT